>JABUQX010069684.1:22500-55000 GCA_015478945.1 Trachelipus rathkii | reverse complement strand
TATTTATATATTAATATGTTATATATTATATATTTATATATGGACCTGTTATGTATTCCGACTCCCGTCAGTTTTGTTTTTTTTTTTTTTAATATTTTTCTAGTATATGATACCAAACAATGAATAGTGGTAACGTACCATGCATTCAAAGTGATATATAGGACCTGCTACGTATTCTACGACTGCCGTCAGGTGCTTTAGTTTTTTTTGTTTTGTTTTTTTTTAATAATATTGCTAGTATAGGGATGATACTACAAATGAGAATTATATCGTGGTAACGGACATGATGCAAAAGTTCGAAATATTTTAAAAGTAAAGTTTTTTTATCAAAATACAGTTAATAATTAAATAAATTTTTCAAAAAAATAATATTTTCGGATAATTACGTATATATTTACTTACATGATTTATGTTCACTATTTTTTTTTTTAATTTAACGAATACCCTGGTTAAGGTTAGGTTAGATTAGGTTGGTTTAATTGGAGATAAATTGCAGTTTCAATCACCTTTTGTGGCGTTTCTTCTGTATACACAACAGAGAGTCACTTTGTAGGCGTGCCTACGTGAGTCCACTATAATAGGCTTTGAGTTGCAATATATATATTATATATATATTATATATATATAATATATATTATATAATATATATATATAATATATATATATATATATATATATACTATTTGAGTATATATATATAGTTTATAACCTTTTGTGTGACACGAACTGCGAAAACATTTTTTTTACTTTAAATGATTTTTTATGTAATTTTTTTTAGTATTTGTCGAAACAAGATGGTGATTGAAGTAAATATTAAGAAGGTCCGTATTCTGTAAAAATGAATTAATTTCAAAATATTTGACGTAAGATTTCATACATATATATATATTATAATATATATATGTATATATATATATATAATATATATGATATATATATAATATATAATATATATATATATATATACTATATATATATATATATATGCCAAAACTTTCTACCTTCGGTTTCCTGTTCTACAAGCGTGCAATCCATCTGGTTGGTTCACTGCTCTGCAACGTGAATCCACCTAGGTTTAGGGTCTACGTACCCCCTTTAAGTTTTTAGGTTAAGGATAAAGTGTGGTTAGTGTAGACAAATTAAATATATAATATATATATTATAATTATATAGTATTATATATATAATAATTATTATAATATATATATATATAAATTATTATATATATAAATATATATATATATAATATAATATATATTATATATATATAATATATATATATATATTATTATATATATATTCTCTCAAGTTCGTCCATACGTTTGTGTTCCGAACCGACTCACCTTGAGTCGCGTGCGACTCAGGCACTTGACTCAGGCAAGCGAGTTGGTTTGGTGACACAGACAAACGCACAAAAAGTGATTTGAAACGACAATTTCCCGGTTAATTTACGTACCTAACATAACCTAACCCTATCGTTTTCGTTAATTAAAAAAAAACAGTGTACATAAAACATGTAAGTAAATATATACGTAATTATCTGAAACTATTTCATTTTTGAAAAAAAATATTTAATATAAATGTGATTTTTAAAAAAAATTATTTTCAAAATATTTCGAACTTTGTCATGTCCGTTACCGACTTAAATTCCTTGTTAGTATCAAATACTAGCAATATATTAAAAAAAAAAAAATCAATACTGACGGAGTCGTAAAACATAACAAACAGGATCATATTACCGTTACAGTTTCTGCAATAGAAGGTGCGCCAGAGTTGCCAAAATTGTTTTTTTTTAACTAAACGAATACCCCAGAACCGCAAAGGAATGGACGAAGTCGGGTCCTCTCGGCCTTACCGGGACGAACGGGGGGACTTCGTCCCCCCCTCTGTCCGCCGTCGGCTCGATCTCCCCTAAAAAAATTATTAAAAAAAATTAACATTTTCCCCAGAGCATAATAAAAAGCAATTTTGGCAACTCTGGCGCTCCTTCTATTGCAGAAACGGAAATGGAGCAGTTGTCGTACTCTCGTAATGTATTTATTTACATTATAAATATATAGTATATATATATATATAATTATATATATTATATATATATAATATAGTTATTAGTAATATAGTATATTATATATAATATATATATATATATAGTGGATTTTATATATATTATATTATTTTTTAATTATACATTTCCTGACTAAAATTTGTCCACTTGAATTACTAAAAATGTCATTTTGTTTTAGTGTTGATTTGTAGTTCCTAATTACACGCACTGTCCTAAATAGAGTCCTTACCATATTAATAATATATATATATATACTATAAATTAATATAATATATTATATATATATATATATATATTATATATATATATTATATATATATATATCAAATGGCGTCTCGTGGTCAAACTATTCTGAGCTAGGGGCCTTTTCATAATATAATAGTATATAGTATATATATTAGTATATATAATAATATATATATAATATATATATATATATATATATATAATAGTATTATTAGTATATATATATTATATATGATATATAATATTAGCGATAATGCAAGAGAATGAATGGTTTCATATATGATCCCTCACTGTATTCCACATATTCTAACATTTGAATTTCATGGCCTACAACACTCGAAAAAGAATTTAGTAATTTTTTAATGAAATTTAAATCGAATACGATTCCATTATCCCCGTATTTATAAACTAACAGCTCAATTTTATTAAAAACATACAGATCAGTTGTAAGTTAATCACACATAATAACCATGAAAAATGGTATTATTACAATCCAAAATTGCACACTAACTCATTCCCAATAATAACATGAAAATGGACTACTGCTGGTGTGGCCGAGGCTGCTACAAAGTAGCCCGAGGAAGACGTCTGTGACTATCGCGTTTCCTCAGACTCGGTTTTTGAATCATAATTTTAAATGAAATTATAAATTAAATAATCGGTATAAGAAATGATCAAGTTAGCATAAAATTATTAATTAGTTACTTATTATAATTATGTTATTATAATATTATTATTTCCTTGCTAATGGCAATTTAAATAGGGATTATTTAAAAAAAATGACTGCTACTGATTCGCCAGGCACATCCAAAGTTGCCTAGGCCTTAGAGAATAAGGAACTATTTTTTTGACTCTGAGAAGTAACAATTGCCACCGATCGCTACTATTAAAAAATGAAGCGAGTAGAAATTGAAACCAGGCATCTTAAAGCTAGCCTTTGAACGAAATCATTATAATAATATATATATATATATATATATATATATATATATATATATATATATATATATATATATATTCTATATTATTTTTAATTTAGTATATATATATAATTATAAATATATATAATATAATATTAAATAATAATAATAGTAATAATATAGATTAATAATATAATAATAATATAATAATAATAATAATAATATAAATATAATTAATAATAATCAATATAATAATAATAATAGTTGAAAATATAGTAAATAGTAAGAGATTATTAGTGAAATATAATGTATTTTGTTAAATATGTGTTTTGGCATAATAGTAATTAGTGAGTAATGATAGCCAATAATTGGTATATGCCACGTATATTTTAATATATGTCAATTTTTATGTGTATGTACGTTTGTATTTGTTTATCTGGATATGTTGCATTTTTTTAAATATTTTTATTTTTATTTAAAGAAACAAGCGCCGGAGCCTCAGTGTTGAGCACTCACCAAACAAAGTGAGGGTCCAGGTTCGCAACTGGTCGGGTGAGGAATGTGAGCTATTCTCTCCTTAGGCTTTGCTTCGTCCTGCTCGACGTTAATCGAGTACACCCCCTTCTTTTAGATTAGGGCTCTGCCCGTGAGCGTTGGGTGTTTATCTTCTGTAAAATATATATATTATATACTATATATATATATATATATATATATATATATATATATATGATAATATATATATATATATATTATATATTATATATATAATATATATATATATATATTGTATATATATATGTAATATATATGTATAGTTTATATATATATATTATTATAATATTATAGTATTATTATATTATATAGTATAGTATATATATATATAGTGTAGTTAGTATCTATATATATATATATATATATATATATATATATATATAATAATTATATATATTATATATAGTATATTACTATGCTGGACTTTTTAAATTTTTTGGTCTCACTAAGGCAATAGGCCGTTGCCTACTCTGGCCTACCCCCAAAAGCCGCCACTGATATATATTATATCTATATATATAATATATATATATATATATATATATTTTATATCAATATAGTTATTTATATATATAATATGCATATATAGTAATATATATATAATATAATAATATATATATGATATATATTATATATTTCGCCGTTTTAGCCGACAATCATTAACATAATTGTGTACCAAGGTAGGACGGGGAACCCCACCCAAATGCACCCCACCAACCTCTTTGCCCAACCTCCGCCCTTACTGAAAGAGATTTTACAATGGGTTATATACTTTTTGCACTAGTATATTGAAATTAAATATAGGAAGGTTGGCTTGAGAAACCATCAATTTTTCTGCCTTTTTCTGCTGAGAGTCTGTTGTTCCTCTTTTCATCATATATTAGCCCAGCATTGCTAAATATCTCTCTCACTTGGAACAACTAGTTTGGAGACAGGCCAAGATTTTCTTGCAAGTTTACTCAAGCGTGGGTAAACATTTTTTGGCTTAACTTTCCACCAACTGATAGATCATCATTTGTATCTAGTCGTTTTTCTTGGTGTAGTTTTCATCATTTGCACTACATCATTTGGTAATCGTGTGTTTCTTCATTACTGCTGGACTGTAGAAATTTCCAGTGAATCTGTTATTGATTTCACTTGTAGAAGTTGTTGGTCCTGTAGATTTCGTTTTTCCTTTTTATGGTGGCAAAATTATAGACTGTTTCGGAATTGAAAGTTTTTTCACTGCAACATAAAGTGAACGATTTACTTGCTCTAATAATTGTGTTACAAAAAAAAACTTTCTTTAGAACGGGGACTAGTAGTTGCAGATAGTATGAAGGGTCAAGTAATTTCAACAGATAACCAAAGGCGTTCCTTCTAGCTCTAGTTTAATTACATCTTTCATTCGTTTTAAACAGTCATCATTTTCATTAGAAGATGGTTCAAAATGCTTCTTTAGCGTTGAGATTAATGCTATTGCATGTGGAAATAGAGAAGTCTGTAGAGCGCGCTGATTTTCGGTAATTTCTTCAAATGGTTTCAATAGCTAATGCAGTGTGATATGATGTCATTTTCCACATTAGTAAGGATGTTAACTTTGGAATACGTAACTGGCGTACGAAGCAAGAGGTTCTTTGAGCAATACCATTTCTTTGTCGTCCATTATGAAGGTTCTGTACTATTCCAGCGAGTTGGAATGGCTTTGATAACATTAAGATACGGAATATCATCAAGCCGTTTTTGAATTGCATTAAAACTCATTTTTCACTTTTCAGATTCATCTATAATATTTTTATTATAGAAATTCTTATCAATCTCAACAAAAATATCCGGTAACATCCGCAGATGCGGATGCGGATGTTACCTAACATAACATAATATATATATATATATATATAATATTATATATATATATATAATATATATATATATATATATATAATATATATATATATATATATAGTATATATATATATATAATATATATATATTATTATATAATTTTTTCACTAAAATAATTTGAATATCTGCAATCATAAAAAAAGAAATTAAACAATTATTATTACTATCCCTACCTATTTTGAGACGGGTTAACCGTTAAACGATTTAACGTTAATTCCGTTACAGTTCTTTACCGCTAACGCCTTTAATGGTTAACGGCCGGTTAATTTTTTTTTTGTTAGCGTTAACTTTCTCATTAACGGGGCCCATATTTATATATATATGTATTATATATATATATATATATATATTATATATATATATATATACTATAATATATATATATATAATCTTTTTATTTATGTATATATATATATATATATATATATATATATATATATATATATATATATATATATATATATATATATAGTACCTTTTTTCTTAAGGCGGAATTTTATAACAGCTAAAAGGACCAAAACAAACTTAAACATTTTCATTACAAAATCTATTGCCGACTAGTTTCGGGTGATCAAATCTTCTACCCATTCTCAAGGCTAAAAGCAGAATGAATAAAAAATAATAAACTTACAATTTGAAATATAAAATAAATAAATAAATAAGTAAGTATATAAAATATGACATTTCAGAAAAAGCATTGTCAAATGGCGAAATCTCACTTCAAAATTATAATATTATCAGAATGTAAATTTTCATTTAACTTAGGTTTGTGGTGCCATATATACAAAGATTCCAACAAATGGAGATCCGGCTCATGTTCAAAATCTAAAATTTTAAAATTTGTATCTATTATAGGGTGATTTGATAGCAGAGAATGCGAGTTAATAGCCGAATAGGGGGGATGATGTAATTGTTCCAAAGTTCTGAAGGAAACACCTTTGTGCTCAGCGATGCGGGTTGAAAGGCTTCGAGTAGTCTTCCCAATATATGCGGCATCACAGCCACCACAGTTATATTTATATATCACCGATGAGCAAAAAGGTGTAGGAAGTCTTTCCTTAGACTTGAAAATTTACCAATTTTGTTGTCATTATTAAAAATCAGTTTTAGATTAAGATGGGGGTAATTGATTTTTAAAATTTCATTAATTTTCCTTTCAATTTGGTAACTCACATTCCCCAAAAATGGTAACTTGAGATATAAAAGCTCTTTAGGTACAGTTAATTTGGCCGGAAGAGGTTGTTGAAATTTTAAAGAGAGCTGTTTTCTAAAAATATTTTCAATGAAAATGGATTCCCCGGCTTTCTCATTGAAAATATTTTTAGAAAACAGCTCTCTTTAAAATTTCAACAACCTCTTCCGGCCAAATTAACTGTACCTAAAGAGCTTTTATATCTCAAGTTACCATTTTTGGGGAATGTGAGTTACCAAATTGAAAGGAAAATTAATGAAATTTTAAAAATCAATTACCCCCATCTTAATCTAAAACTGATTTTTAATAATGACAACAAAATTGGTAAATTTTTCAAGTCTAAGGAAAGACTTCCTACACCTTTTTGCTCATCGGTGATATATAAATATAACTGTGGTGGCGTTATATATAAATATAACTGTGGTGGTTGTGATGCCGCATATATTGGGAAGACTACTCCGAAGTCTTTCAACCCCGCATCGCTGAGCAACAAAGGTGTTCCTTCAGAAACTTTGGGAACAATTACATCATTCCCCTAATTCCGGCTATATACTCGCATTCTCTGCTTCAAATCACCCTATAATAGATACAAATTTTAAAATTTTAGATTTTGAACATGAGCCGGATCTCCATTTGTTGGAATCTTTGTATATATGGCACCACAAACCTAAGTTAAATGAAAATTTACATTCTGATAATATTATAATTTTGAAGTGAGATTTCGCCATTTGACAATGCTTTTTCTGAAATGTCATATTTTATATACTTACTTATTTATTTATTTATTTTATATTTCAAATTGTAAGTTTATTATTTTTTATTCATTCTGCTTTTAGCCTTGAGAATGGGTAGAAGATTTGATCACCCGAAACTAGTCGGCAATAGATTTTGTAATGAAAATGTTTAAGTTTGTTTTGGTCCTTTTAGCTGTTATATATATATATAACATACTATATATATATATATATATATATATATATATATATATTATATTATATAATAATATATATAATATATATATTATATATATATATATATTCATATAATTATATATATATATATATATATATAAACTAACCTACATTCAATCTAAATCCACTAAACTAGAATCTATTTTAATGGTCCATAGAGATACCTGTACATGTTTTGGGGTAGAGTACCGTAAAAAAGGTCCATAAATAGACTTTCTCCATATATAGTATATATATATATATGTATTAATATATATATACTAATTATTATATATATATATATATATATATATATATATTATATATATATATATTAATATATTACTAATATATACATTAATTCTCGTCTCTCTCTCTTCCTCTCTCTCATTTCTCTCTTCTCTCTCTCTCTCTTCTCTCCTCTCTCTTTCTCTCCTCTCGTCGAATTCTCTCTCTCTCTCAAGAAGTTTAGATCTTTACAAACGAATATGAAATAATTAAAATGTAAAACATAAATCTTGTGAGAGGTTCCTCTGTTTTTTAAAGCCAGAGCTGTTGTACATCTTCAAAAAATTTCAGTCTTCCGTCTTTGACTATTTATTTTAATTTTATACCTTCTTTTTAATTTTTAATGCATCTCACATTTGATAATAAACCGTTTCAGATAATAATAATAATAATAATAATAATAATAATAATAATAATAATAATAATAATAATAATAATAATAATAATAATAATAATAATAATAATAATAATAATAATAATAATAATAATAATAATAATAATAATAATAATAATTAAAAAGGTCGTTGGCCTAAGTAATACAGTAGTATAATTTATGGGTCTTTAGTCTCATTATCTGTAAAGAACATTGTCATCATTGAGTTTCAATTACATTGAACATTTTCAATAAATTGAACAAAATTTTTTTTTTTGATGTTCTGAATGTATTTGGTATTTTATTTACTCCCATTAATTACCCTATAAACAAAAATCATGCCACATTTTTTTACGATTTAGTATTGCTAGTTCGAAACTATTTTTTATTATTTTATACCCATAGAAAATTATTGAAATAGTAAAGCTATTTGTCGTGATTTATAGCAAAGTATCGCTGGGTTTCGTGACGCTTTCAGTATAAAAATTGAAGTATCATTTCGTTGATTTTGAGTTAATGGCCATTTTTTTTATACTTTTATATTTACTATATCTGTGTTTATTAGTCAACTGCCAGCTCCGTCTTTGATCTTCTCAAATATTTTTTCACCCATCTTCGATTTCCACAACTCCGTCTATGGAGGAGCTACGTAACCTGCTACCCTCACACGAAAGTTAACAACTTTGTTTCTAAGTCTAAACTCCGTCGCGACATCCACGGCGCTATAAGGGAATACCAAAACTTATTCAAAATTTTAAATTTAAATCACAAAAATTGTATAATTTATTCGGAATAGTACTAGAGATTTTTTTAATAAGTTTATTAATATTTTTAATATATATATATATATATATATATATATATAACCCTCACCTATCGCGAGAATATATATATATATATATATATTAGTTTATATATATATATATATACATAGGTAACCCTCACGACTCATCCGCGGGGAATGCGGTTCGCGACTCCCCCGCGATAGGTGAAAATCCGCGAAGTAGCGGAGAGAGGAAAATATATACACTATTTATATACATTTTAAGTCTTTATACATGTACTGTAAACACTTTCTATGCTATTCAATAGGCTATTTATATATTATATATATATATATATATATATAATATAATGTTATATATTATATTATATATAGAATATATATATTATATCATATTATGTATATTGCCAATAGTGTGACGTGCTCGATCTCCATCGGCAAACTACATTACTCAAGAGAGTCCTATTTGTTCCTTATAGTTTACTGCGGATCAGAGAGAGAGGATGACGAGAGAGAGCAGCGAGAGAAGAGAGAGAGGAGAGAGAGCAAGAGAGAGTACGAATCGCAAGCGAGCGGCGAAACCGCACGGGAGGCCACCCAGAGAGGGTAGAAGAGCACAAACGAGAGGAGAGCGAGAAATTTCATCCAAAACCACACGCTTATGATATTTACATGTAGATATATATGTACAAGGTTTCGTACTAGGCACCTCCTTATCGACTATGTATAGCATGTATGTTATATATGGTGTATCATTTTTAAGCACTTTATGCCTGTATTCTCTACATGCCATTTAACTACACTATTACAATCAAAATAACGATAATATATATGCAGTATAAAACATTTATCTCACTGGAAATGCGATATTTAAGACACCACATCAGATTTAGAAAAAACGGCAAATGCTCTGAAGAGCCATGGAGTCGTTTAGGCGAAAAGTGAACCCGACGAGTATACGCGAAGATTACTCGTTATATATATACTATATATAATATATATATATATATATATATATATATATAACGTTATATTTACTATATATTTATATATATATGTATATATATATATATAAATATATATATATATATGGTTTATATTGTAAGTTTAGCAAAAATTTGCCTTGGACGATACCCATTTATGCCTCGTGTCGGCAGATTATTAGTTTGGTTATATATATATACTATGTATATATTAGTATATTATATATACTACTTTATATATTCATAATATACTAATTAAACTATATATAGGTAATATTATATTATATATATATATATATATATATATATATATATAATATAATATATATATATATATATATACAGCAATATAGGTAGTTTCATAACGCCGGTGTGACAAGTTTCAATTTCACAACCGGAACTAAAAAATTTACCTACAGTTTATATATATATATATATATAATATATATATTATATATATATAATTATACTATATATATAGTATATATTATAGTATATATCTATATATATATTATATATATATACATATATATATATATAATTATATATCTTATCTGATCGCTATTGTATTAATAGTGTAATTTGATTATCTATTTATATTTAATACGAAATCGTGTCTTTTGTTTATTATTACCATTATTTAAATTTTATTCCATTTCTAATGATTTCATTGTATCGTAAGATTATGATTTTTAATAGAATTTAGCACTTGCACTTCTTGTTCAGTACTATAAAGTAAAGAATTAGTAATATACTATTATTATTATGCTATTTTCAGACGATATCAACACTAATGTTTAAATACTATAAAGTATAAGCAAAGAAATCGTAATTTAATAGTGATACAAGACATTAATCCGATTTCAGCATTTGTTGTTTAGTACATTATTATTGTAGTGAATACGCAATTTATTAGTATTATGCGATTTTTAAAAGTTTTATAGTTTAAAAATAGTTAAAAGAAAATATCTTTATTTATTATCTTGTATAACTGTAATTTGATTGTTTTTAATTTAGATAACATTTTTTTTTAAATATAAATGAACAAACCTCAAAATAATTGCAGGTCTTTTGAATGGTCTAAAAATATATTATTAATATAACTCGCATGTCATTTGTACCCTTTTGTTTGAAGGGGTCTCTCTCTCTCTCTCTCTGTCATGAATGACTCTTGACCATTCGGCAAAACAAATGCACATGGCATAAATTTTGTAGAACTAAAAAAGTAGTTTCAAAAATTGATATTCTCTAATTGTTTCTAGCTCGAAAGATCCAGACGGTGCTGTGCGGTGTGGTGTTGCACACAATCCCAGTGTCTCTGTGCGGTGCGAAAAAATATTATATTTGGTGCTGTGTGCGGAAAATTCCGTTGATCGGCTACTCCTAATTCAAAATAAGGCCCTCGAAAGTTCATTATCCTAAGGACTTGAGCCGAGGCAGAGTTTGCTATCAAACTAAAAAAATAATTTTATCTATGTAACTCATATCCTTTCTGTCAGGAAAACATATAACTCAATATTCCCTGACAATAAGCAATAGATAATGATTAATGAACCCCCCCGTCCTCCCTCTCCATTAAGGAACAGGTTCGATGGCTACAATTTAATATATATATATATATATATAACCTTATATATATATATATATATATATATATTTACTATATATAATAACTTATATATATATATATATATATACTGCTGCTCTATATATAATATAACTATATATATATCTTTACTAATATACATATCTATATATATGTGTATATATATAACTATATATTTCTATATATATATATATATATATATATATATATATATAACTTATCTCTCTATATATAAAGAACATTTTCTATCTATATATATTATATGTATTATATATATATATATATATATATATATATAGTTCTTTGGAATTTTTCTTTGAAGGTAATATGAAGAAGACACATTAAGATAAACTAAAAATAAGACCTGAAAAAATATTCGGAAAAAGATGAAAGAAATTTATTCGTAGAGATAGAGAGAGAAGAGAGGAAGACAAACAAAGACAAAGACGCATACGTACACAGAGAGAGAGAGAGAGAGAGAGAGAGAGAGAGAGAGAGAGAGTCTTGTCTCTCTGTCATTGTGACATATAATTACTCTAATTTAATTCTATTCGAGCGTGCCTTGATGCTCGTGAAGATTATGAAACTAAATGTCCATTCATGACATTCTTCTATACCCGACGACCCACTTAATGCCAAAGCGTTCCACTGGCGCCGACCTCCAGGCGCCAAAGTCATTCGAAGACTACCTCCCCCTTCTAGGGGTCTCCTCCCTCCTTTATCCCTCAACCCTCGTCCTTATAGAGTAAAATAATGTAAAATTAGGGAAGAATGCGTCCTCTTTTTCCTCCTTTAAAATACGAGACAAAAGAATACTCGATAACATAATCGTTTTTTGCTTTTTTAATCGTCGACCGATAAGGTAAAGAATTCGAAGAGCAGAACGTGGAAGAGTGAGATGGAACGAGAATTAAATATTTTAATGGCCACCCATCAACAAAGTCATTATTAGCAACAGGTACCGATCGGCTAAATACAAAGCCAAAGTCTAGTCCGGGATCGGCATTGTTTACATATATTTTGCATAAGTAATGGACTATGAGGGCGGGTCTAGGAGTGTGAGGGATTCCAGACTTAAGAAGGGATGTGGGCATGAATATCAGCCATTTTATATGGATATAGAAAATTATTTTGTTTATCTATTAACAATTCGACACTTAAAATTTATGCTTGAAGCAACAATTATTCCTTAGTTCCATATATATATATATATATATATATATATATATATATATATATATGTATGTATATATATGCTTTCTAAATATATAATATGTAGTGTATGTAGTGCAATAACAACAACAACCATATATGTAATATATACGTATATATAATAACTTATATTACATATATATATGTATGTATGTATATGTATAGCAATATATATATATATAATAATATATGTAATAATATATGTAGCAATAACCCAATAATATATATATATATATATATGATGATTGGCGGCAGGGGAGGGTGTTAGACTGATGGAGAATAAAAGAGTGTGGAGGGTGACAACTGACAGATGATTTGGTTTATGAGGCGAATCGGAAGAAAGTTTGAGAATTGCTAAGGGGTTTGATACTTGACGGGGGTGTAAAAGAAAGATTATGAAAGTAAAGTAAAGAGTAAGGTGATGGTTGTGAGTGAGGAGAGTCCGCAGTGTGAAATCATGTTGGATGGTGAGCAACTGATACAAGGAAAGCTATGAGTGGTACGAGGGTGACTGGTGCGGTTAAATCTTTGGTGAATGGAGGGGGACTAAGTCTTGAGTGCGTAAAGGTGGTTTTGCATGAGTGTATGTTGTTACCGGTGTTAATGTATAGTAACGAAACTATGGTATGGAATGAGAAGAATAAGGTGCAATATATATATATATATATATATATATATATATATCTATATATTATATAATAACATATATCTATATATATATATATATGCTATACTATATACTGCTATATATATATATATATATATATATATATATATATATATATATATATGGTATATATATATATATATATATATATATATATATATATAATTGGTTATCACCTGTTTCTCCTCGAAGGAGAATAGAGGTTCTCTTATGATTCTCCATCTGGTGCTCCTCTTGACTGCAATTGCTTTAATTTCCATCAAGATCTTCCGAATACTCTCAGAATGTTTTGATATTGATCTTTTCAATGTCAATGCCGGTCTTTCTCTTCCTTTTCTCCCTTGTGGATTCCATTTCAGTCAAACATTCCTGTGGTCTTTTCAGTAAATTTCCAATCCATCTCCACATCCTCCTCCCAATCTGATTCTCAATCCTCTTTTGTCCAGTCGTATTCAGTACACCTCATTCGAAACAACTTTTGGCAATCTTATTTCAACTATTCTCCTCAAACCTTATTTGTAAAGACCCGAACTTTATCCCTTATTTCACTTGTTATATTAAATGACACTCTAATATAACAGTACCGATTTAACATTTTCAGAAATTTCGTAGTTTTATACATTCCGTGATTTATAAATCTTATCCAACTGCAGAAATGCTACTCTTGTTTTACTTATTTTTGTTTCCACGTTCTTTTCTACTCCTTTATTACTTATCAAACTTCCCAACCATGTGAAATCCTTTACGTTCTCCAACTATTCTCCATCCTGAGCAACGACGCCCCTTTTGCTTTTATTGTTTTAGTTTTTCTTCTGTATATCCTGACACCCACTTTCTTTGATTCCTCCTCTAGGCAGCTCAGGTTATCCCTCATTTCTTCCCTCTTTTGTGACAACAAACAAACATCGTCGGCCTAGTCCAGAGCTTTCAGAACATCCAACAGCCTCCATCCTATTATCTTCCTCTCCGTGCGACAAGAGACAACTCTGCCACACGCTTGGGTTCACTGTGAATGGTTCTGTCAAATCACTCTCCTGGTCAGCTTTACATTTATAGTTCCTGTATGACTGTATATGATTCTTTAATGATTCTGATAATATTCTCTGGCAATCTGTACCTTCTCGTTACTTCCCGTATCGTCTCTTTGCACGCTACTGAACGCCTTAAAATCCACAAAATCCATTTAAATATTGAAGATCCATTCAATTATTTACTTTGTTATTTTCTTCAGGAATTTATATGGTTTGGACATGATTCACCTTCTCTGAAAACTGCTTGTACTCTCTCCTCAATGTTACATTTATCTGCTTCCTTATTCTTTAGAAAACAACCTTCATCAGATTTTTACTTGACATAGACAGCAACATTGTTCCCCTCCACTTGTAACAGCGTTCTAAGTTTCTATTGCAAATGAAAATTTCTGTCTCTCATATTAAGCTAAAGTACTCCCACAATTTCTCAACCATCAATTCCTAATCAACCTTCAGAAACTCCGCCTGTATCCATTCGTGGAAAACTACCTGACTTTAGCTTTCTCAACGTTTCTTTAACCCCCCTTCTAGTCTGGGGTTCAGTTTCCACATTCAGTTTATGTCTTTGGCTTTCTTACATTTCGTTCTCTTTCTCCTCTACCTCACTTTCACGGTTTAGGACCTCCTTAAAGTGTTCCTTCCATCTCATTAGTTGTCCCTCCTTAGTTATTATCAATTTTCCACCTTTTTCTTTCACCTGATATCCCTTTCTTGAAAACATTTTTGTTATCTCGTACACTCTTACTACATCTCCTCTACTAGCAGCATTTTCCGCTTCTCCGGCCAAATTCCTCTGCCCATCTACTTTTATCTCTTCTCTGTTCACTCTTAACTTAGCTATTTTTCTCTTACCAGGCCTATATTATTTCTCTTTTCTCCTCCAAGTCTACTCACTTGTTTATATCCTGTTTTAGCTTTCTTCTATTTCTTATAATTTTACAATTCTCCTCTTGAGATCCATTCTTTTCTCTTTTTACTTATATACCCAATTGCTTTCTCAGCAGCTCCGAAAAGAACCTGCTCAAAACCACTCCACTTCTTCTCCACTCTCCCTCCCATCTCTTCACTTTCTGTATTTTACTCTTGTCACATCTCGAATCTGTTTATCTGATTCACTTTAAACTTCTAAGTAATTAAGTATTTTCTCACTTCCAATCTCTTACCTTTTCTTTTAAAGTTAGTGCGGTTTCTACTTAGTATGATTTTAATATCTGCTATTACCAAATTATGGTCACTTAACATGTCTGCTCTACTCTTTCATTTCACATACCGCATTGATGTTCTCCTTCCCCTTCTTATCGCAAAAATGTGTATCTGATTTTGCGTTCTACCATCTGGAGACACCTCTATGACTTTGTGACATTCTTTTTGTGGGAAGTGCTTCGCAAATCACCAGATCAAGCTCCTCGCAGAAATCGGCAAATCGTCGTCCATTCTTGTTTCTTTTATCGACTCCATGTTTTCGCATTACTCTTGAATTATTGCTATTATCTGTTCCGACCTTGGCATTAAAATCTCCCATCACGATCAGATTTCTTCCTTTCACTATATTCACCTCCCCGTTCAGCCTCTCATCTGATGTAACCTCGATGGTTCAAAAAGAGTTCGTACATTCTATAGACCAATTCTGGTCCTCGTTTTTATGCCTGGGTTCATCAACAAAAGATTAGTCCGGATTATCATAACTTCAATTTCGGCAATCGTTTTTTAAAGATGTGCGTGTGATTAACCCACATCAAGCAATCTCATTGGGAGGACTGTTACCTTAAGGCATCTGGAGGTATTTTTCTATTCAAAACCACTTCTGCAATATCCAAAGATGTTAAAAGACTTTGATATTATCAGAAGCCTGGAGGCGCACCAGATGGGTACCAGCAACCTCACACAGACTTTAATATATTAATCTACGTTTATTCTCCAAGCTATTTTAATTTCTTTTTTATTGAATTGGGATTTCATTTGTATGTTTTTAAATAGAAGAAATAAGTTGTATAATATAAGTGTATTCATCAACTTGTTTTAGGAGTTGTTGACAAATTTAAGCTCATTATATATTACTTTTATTTTAACTAATTTGTATAATTTTAGATTGATACAATTATAATGTTCGTCCATGGGTTGATTAGAGTCTTCTGAACTTGGGAGCAGCTCGAATGAACTTGTTCCGAGTTCCGAGCTCTGAAACTAATTAACCTCTACTTCAGGCTCCGGAGCTCTTTCGTATTTTAAGCTCCGGCTACTCGGAGCTAAAAGAAAAATAGCGTCAGCTTCGCTCCAACTCATTTCCTATTTATCCACATCACTCTATGTCGAGATCATCATAAACTTTTTTCTCACTAATTTTTTTAAATCAAGAATCTCTGCTCTGATTTTTTTTTTTTATATATATATATATATATATATATATATATATATATATATATATATATATATATATATATATATATATATATATATATATTATATATTTATATATATATATATTTATTTATTTATTATATTTATTTTTTATTTTTATTTTTATTATTATTTTTATTTTTATTTTTATTATTATTATTATTATTATTATTATTATATTATTATTATTATTATTATTATTATTATTATTATTATTATTATTATTATTATTATTATTATTATTATTATTATTATTATTATAAAATTATGATTTCATTGTTATTTCTAGTATTGTTATTGATTATTATTATTATTATTATTATTATTTTATATTATTATATTATTATTATTATTTATTATTATTATTATTATTATTATTAACGATGCTACGAAACTGCAGCTGTGGAGCTGCATCGTTTTGAGCTGAGTTGGAGCTGGAGTAAAATAAGATATTTACTGGATCGAGAGTCTGAACCGGAGCAAAAATGTTGGTCTGAAGGAGAGGCCTTTTAATTTTAAAATGATGGAGTCAAGAGTTGGAGCCGACAAAAAGTGTTATTGCTCCGCAGTTGTGTTATGGAGGAGGAGGAGTAGTTCTTTCACTAATTTATTTAATTTGAATTCCACCATACAACGCATTTTTTATTTTTATATTCTTTAAAGCCATTTTTAAACCAGAAAGTTTTCATTGGCGTGCTTTTCATTTACATTTTAGTCTCTCTCTCTCTCTCTCTCTCTCTCTCTCTCTCTCGTCATCTCTCTCTTCTCTCTCTCTCTCTCTCTCTCTCTCCTCTCTCTCCTCTCTCCTCTTCTCTTCTCTCTCTCTCTCTGTTCCCCACTTACATATGACATTAATTAACATAATTAATTTAATAAATTCATCATTTAAATCAACATTTTGGCAAACTTTATATTATATATAGTATTATATATATTATATATATATATTAAAAAAATTATATATATCTTTATTCTTTTTAAAATTATATTTATTAAAATTAAATTAAGATAATAGTTATATTTATAATATATATATATATATATATATATATATATATATATATAATTTTCTCTGCATGGGTATAGGGTCAAAAGTCTACCTAATTCCACCAGAGTTGTGAGGTCGAGTTCCAGAGGCAGATCCAATTTAAAGTCCGACATGCCCCAATGCACGGCGTTTGAAAGTGTGCAAGGCAAAGAAAATTGGGAAAATAGATAAAAGGAGTTGTTGAGTTATAAACTTACCAGACTTTTTTTACCAGAAAGGAGTGTGTCCCAACTTTACCAGACCTGTTTACCAGATTAAAAGGAGTGTGTCCCAGACTTTTACCAGTGAAGTGGATGTTAAAATTGAGTGGATGTTAAACTTGAGAATGCCTGTAAAGCTTGTGGTTAGAGAGTGGTTAAAGAGTAGGGTGAGTGATTGTTAAAAGGGCGTGTCACACGAACCCTTCTCAATGGAGGAGTATGTGAATGAAGAGCTTAGAAGAGCAGTGTCCGTTAGTAATAGCGATTGAATAAAGAGAGTGAGGCAATAATTCGACTGGTGGAGAGAGAGACTGGAGAGAGTCAGTGAGAGCAAGAGAGTTAGTAAGACGACTTTTCTAGAAGAGAGAGAGAGAGAAGAGAGAGGAGAGAGAGAGAGAGAGAGAGAGAGAGAGAGAGAGAGAGAGAGAGAGAGAGAGAGAGAGAGAGAGAGAGAGAGATGAGAGAGAGAGAGAGAGAAGAGAGGAGAGAGAGAGAGAGTGGAACCACCCCAGATTGGTGAAACATACTCCATACAGGGCGAACGACTGAGATGGCTTGAAGAAATTCTGAAGGTGCTTCAGAACACCCTCCCCCTAAGAAGCTTGTTTAGAAGAAGTAATGTGATCCTTCCAATTAAGGTCTCGAGAAAAAAGAAACACCAAGAATATTAAGGACAGACGAAGGTTTGAGTTGTGTTTTCGAAGAAGATGTTATAGTTGTGTGGAAGATTATGTCGAGTTGAAAGATGGGGGAATTGAGTTTTTGAGGGATTGAAAGGAACCTTTTTCTCAATGCTCCAATTAGAAATTCGAGAAATATCAGAGGTTAGTTGGTCCAAATCCACCCTTCAAGCGTGATCTAATTGTTGTTGGTAGGGACGTCTATCAAAATGAAGGGAGTAATGGAGGGTAGGAGTGGATAGTCAATGAAATAATAGAGAGAAGGTCATGAATGAAAAGTTGAAAGAGAGTTGGAGATAGTGTTCTATCTCCAACTCTCTTTCAACACCACAACACCACAATTTATAGATTTAACTGATAAACGGTGGCCGTCTGCAACAGCTGCTATAAAACGACCGGAAAAAAAATCAAAGAGAAGGATAAATACCGAAGAAGGGAAGTTTAGAAATCAAATCTTTGTGCCAGACTCTATCGAAAGCTTTCGATATGTAAAGCGAAAGATTCACTGAATTGCCAAAGGGATGAGGACCAAAAATCAGAAAGAAAGTCACCAGTAGAGAACTTCTTATGAAAGTCACACCGGTGACTAGAGACACAGTATTAAAAGAGTTGAAATGTTTCCAAATCTTCCTCTTAAAGATATATTCGAAAAATTTAGAAAGAAAAGAAGTTGAAGCGATAATACGATACTTGGAAACTTAAGAGGGTTCCCCTTTTATCGGCACAGGCTGAATGGGAACACGTTTCCAATAAGAAGGGAAAGACGAAGTAGAAAGACAGAGACGGAATAGTTTATCAAGGCAGGGTGCAAACTCTGAAGCATAAGTTTAGGGAACCGCAGGAGGAATGCCATCAGGACCGTCCAATTTCTTAGTGTTAAGCTCGGAGAGTGCATAAATAACATCTTTAGAACAAATTATAACATCAAGCATAAATGAGTTGGAGAGAGGTGGAGAAGGAGGAATAGATCCTGAATCGCCAAAAATAGAATCAGAAGCGAGGAGTTCAACTTTAGCGGAAGGTGTAGCGGCAGTTGTGCTGTCGAAAGATACTACTTTAGGATTTAAAGAGGAAGAAGCAAAGTTAAAGTTAACATTTTTTTGCAAAATTGCAGAAAAGGCTTGAGGACGAGGAATCAGTAAGATTACTACGTTACTACATTTTCTACGAAGAAAAGAGTTTTTAGTGTTACGGAGAATAGATTTTGCATGATTCCCGGATGAAATATTAGTTGAAGACGACGGTAATTCCTGAGGGCAGCGTCCCTATGAGGAATAGCACGATAGCAAAGAGAGTTAAACCAAGGTGTGGAAGGTTTGCTTGTAGGAAAAGACTATGGAATGAACTCCTCCACGCCAGAGAGAATCACCTCGGTAGTTCGTTCAGCACACTCTGAGGGACTCCTCCCACCGAGGGGAGTAGTCATTCCATAGGAAATAATAGAAGTACGACCGCATGTCCGACCAGATAGCAGCATTTAATTGCAAAAAACGTTTCCTCGCCGTAGGGGGGGGGGTCTTTCCTGAGGTAGGCTAGAAGGGATAAAACAGAATACAGAGACAAGAAGGCGATCGGAGGAACCCAGAGGAGAAAAGAGTTAACAGAATAAGGAGAAGGATTAGAGACTAGGAAAAGGAATAGAATGTTTGGTTCATCTCCAAGACGATCAGGGATACGATTAAGCATGCTCGAGATCATTCTGCATAGAAAAGTTGTTGGCAAGTTTACTAGCTCTATTTTGAGAACTAGAAGAAAGCCATTGAAGTGGTGAATGTTGAGATCACCAAGAATGATGGTTTCAGAGAAAGGTCAAAAAGAGAGAATGTGTTCTAATTTGGAGTTTAATAGTCGAAAAATTTAGGATAGTCAGTTGAGTTAGGAGACAGATATACAGAACATGAATTTAATAGTAGATTGGCAGGATAGCATGAACCATAGGGATGAAATTTTGGAAGACTATAAATTCTGAGACACGAGAACAAGCAATGTCATTTCGCACATAGGCAAAACAAAAGCATTTGGCTGAAAATTGAGGATAAAGATTTTAAGAAGGAACATAGTATGGTTTGCTGTCAAAGCTTTCAAACACTTGAGTTTCGGTTAAGAATAAGAGTTGAAGTTCAGAAGAGAGGTGATGGTCAGCATATTCGAAAGTAGATTCAAAATTTCCGAGGAAAGAAGACAATGCATCAGAAGAGACCTGCAATTCGGTAATTGCACCAACCCCACCACCAGAGGCCGTCAACTACAAAGTCCCAAGTGGTGATGGGGAAGGGGCTACTTTAGGTTTCTCGAAGACTAATTTTTTATTTTTTTTTTTCAAAGAGAGTGTTTTCTATAATAGTGTTTAACGGCGTGTGATAAGGCAGAGTCTACTCCAGAGTAAGAAGAATGTGGGTTGTGGATATGAGCGTATGGGGGCTAACTATTGGGTACTTGAGAACCTTGGAATGTTCCCTAACACTCCATATATGCCCAATATGGGGGGGGGAAAGTAATCTCTTCGCTTCAGGAGAGCTACTTCCTTCATGCATATTATATATATATATATATATATACTATTGGGTTACGTGAGAACCTTGGACTGTTTCCCTAACCACTCCATTATATGCCCAATATTGGGGGAAAGTAATCTCTCGAATTCAGGGAGAGCTACTTCCATTCCATGCAATTATATATTAATATTACCATATATATATTTATATAAATATATATAATATATATATATAGTGTACTATTATCAGGTAGCTTATATATTACCGGTACCCCTCATATATATAGGGCTATAATATATCCTAGTATTATATATTGAAAGTATATATATGATATTATATATTATATAATATATATCTATAGTATAGGAAATCATAATAAATATTAAATATAAAAGAGACTATACCTTTATATATATATATATATATATATATATATATATTTACACCCCAGGCAAGAAAAACGGCAGCACTTCAAACACAGGAAAAGGGCCTGTTAGTAAGTAGTGAATTTGTATTAGATAGATTTAAAATAAAATAAAATAAAAAGCTGAATTGTTTGCAATTAAGACGTTTATGATTGACTCCTGTTCCTTCCTCCTTCCCAAATCGACAGAGAAAAAGCATCCTTGTGAATACGAGCGAAGACAGGCGATCGAGAGCGGCAATCCGGACGCCTACGTTCCCAAATGCGACGAAGATGGCTACTTCCGGCCCGTTCAGTGTTACGGATCCAACGTTACCAATTCATGTATGACTCGACACTTATTTTTCACCATTTATATATTTTTTTTATTTGCATTAGCTTATTTTTATAATAAACTGACTTTATGCTTTATACATCATAAAGAAATAAATCCTGATTTTCTTTGAGGACAAACGCAATAAAATTATCATTTTCTTAATCAAACTAATCACATAAATGTTACAAATGAAAATAAGATAAAGTAATATATATATATATATATATATATATATGTGCTTATATATATATTAATATAGGTTATTATATATATATATATAATATTATATTTATAGTATATATATATATATTATAATATATAACACATATTAGTATATATTAATTATATATAGTATATATATATATATATATATATATATATATAGTATGGTTATATATATGTGAATTGTCCCTAGAGCGACTAACTATCATCGATCGCATATCTCAAAAACTACAATTATTATTAGGAAATAGGAATACATTGTTGGAATCCTTGAAAAATTTTAGGAAGTAGGGGAAAATTTTAAAGAAAAAAAAAAAAACAAAGAAAAAAAAAAAATGAAAAAAAAAATCATATCTCAAAAAACTACAATAGCTACAGGCGGAAAGGAAATACATTTTTGGAATGTCCTTGTAAAATTTTAGTTAGGAAAAAAATCTAAAAAAAAAATAAATAAGTAAATAAAAAAAATAAATATGGCTATTTTTTTTTTTAGGTAGGCAGGCGGACATAAATATATATATATATATTATATATATATATAGTATATATATATATATATATATATATTATATATATATATATATATTATATATATATATATATAGTACTAGTTATAATAATATATATATATTTATATGTGATTATACCCTAAATTTATTTACCATAATTTTCCATAATATTTTTATTCTGTTTTTAACGGAGCTTATTTTCACGTTTGCATATGCCTAGCCGGGGGCTCGGCGACGGGAATGGAAACACAGGGCCGGGGAGTTTTCCGGATACCCCCGTTGAGGGGAATAGTGGCGTGAGGAACCCCCCCGCGAACACCCAAATACCAAGAGCGGGGGGGTTCCGGAGACCCTCCCCTGGAGGGGTGGGGGAAGATTTTTTTCCAACCCCGTAGTTCTCCGGAAGGCGAGGAGGACCCCGACTCTGCCCATCGGTTGGGGTGACCTCTACTCCAAAGGTAGCAGATGTAGTAAAAAGAAAAAAAAGCTTAAATTTTCTATTAGAAAGTCTATTTATTTTAACGAAGTAACCAAAAAGGTCTCTAAATAGCTCTCTAATCATATTACTATAGTAAGCAATAAGTATTTTTTATTTTGTTTAATTTTTTTTATACATATTTCATATCTAAATTTTAACCAGGATTCCAAAATGTATTCCTTTTCGTTGTAGCTATTGTAAGTTGTTGAAGTGCTTTTAAGTATTTTTATAATACTTTGATATTATTTCCTTTTTTTTTTTTTTTTTACATTTTCCGCCCTAAATTGGCGGACCAGCATTCCAGCAATGGGTATTCCTTTTTCCCTGTGCGCGATTGTAGTTTTGAGATAATGGATTGATGATAGTTGGTCGCTCTAAACAATTATCACCTTATATATACTATAGTGATAATATATTTATACTTTATATTTTTTTATAGTTTAGAGTATTTATTATAAATATACAAATAGTTCCATTTTATACTTATATTATGTATTGTCCTAAATATATATAGTAGTAGGATATAATACTATCCAATTTATAAGTTCGCCTAAATATATGTATATCCATTTGATAAACTATTTGGGTATTTGGAATTACAATGTTATCTTGTACTTCCTGCATATTAAAACCTCCCGTGAATATGTGAGTTATATAAAATGGTGAATATTTGATATTGAGTATATGCGCGCAGCGACCTTTAGAATATTATTACGCGCTTTCCTTTCTCAGAGAATATATAGTGTACCCTCGACCTTACATTGGATTGAATATACTCCCACTTTTCTAGTACGGGAAATATATTATTAAATTAAAAAATTAAAAAATTGTATTTAAAATCAAAGCGAAGGAAATATGACGAAAGTGCCTATTATCTCGTTGTTAAAATTCACATCTTAAGCTACTTAGCGGAAGTGGAAACACATTTTTGTAATCCTGGTATTAAGTTTCATCGATATTTGTATTAGAGATGCTATATCCACGTGCATCTGTATGTGGGGCGTCGAGCCGGTACTGGGAAACATAGGGAGGAAAGCACTGTTTATACGGCAGGACCACCGTAGGGGAGGGACGGCATTAGAGAACCCCCGTCAGAACACGCAAATACCAATATATGATCGCGGAATGGGTTCGGAGGACCCTCCCGGAGGGGGGAAATTAGATACCTTTATACTCTCCTTCGTCAGTTCCCCGTCAAGGCCGGAGACCCCGACTCCTGCTCGATCGCGAGGCTACGTAGATCCTAATATCGCACAGCTTGGGGTATTCTAGTAGATACCTCACCACATATTACAACCAGCAAAAAAGTCTTGAATAGATTGCTGAAATTTACACCTTGTATTTAAAATTATTCACGAAGGAATAGACAAAAGTGACCTATTATTTCGGTGGTAAAAGCAGCCTATCTTAACATGATCCCACTTCACTAAATTCTGTAACAGTAGAATATTATTAAATAGTTTTTAATAATTTATTTTAATCATTTCTATTTCCTAGTTTACTAGTTTTCCCTCCTAAAGTTGACACAAACTTCGCCAAGAAGAGGGAAAGTAATCCTCTCCAAGAACGAACTTCAGGATGCATAACTATGTGTTGAGGTTAGTTTATACTCTGTTCTTTTAAGGGTGGCCAATGCGGGATTATATTTATTTATTTTGGGCAATTGTGAGGCAGAATTGACCTGAATTCATGTAAATACTGTTTTGAACCTATACTATAGACATTTAATTTACAAAAATGGTTTTAAAAAATTATTTGAATTTTTTTTTCTACAGATTTTTTGTACATTTTAAGTTTATATATTCAATAAAAATAGAAAAAATAACGTTACGAAAATCAAAACTTTTGCCTTCATTTCGTTCGTGTAGGGATGAAGAAACACTCGAAATGTTTTTAGTTATATACACTGCTATTGCTAGTCAGTACGGTATATAGGTAAGGTAAAAAATTTCAACCAATCAGAATAACTCATCAAATATTGTCTAAATAGATTCATATCTATAGATCTGTTGAGGTCTGTTACTTTGGATAATATGCTTTAATTTAACATTAGATAAGCAATTTAAAATGACTGCCAACTGCCTGGTAACCGAATTTCTTTAAACAATTGCACAGTAGTTATTTAATTTTGAAGGTAAATTAATAAAGGTAACATCTTGAAATTTAATAACGGAAACCTTTTACACATTATAATAATAAAGTAGAGACTCTTCTTTTATACTGTTATAGATTACGTTTTAGCGTTCTCCAAGTTATATTTATGATTTTATTATTTTGATAATTGATTCATTTACATTTTCGTCTTTATAGATTTATAATTTTGGGTTACTAATAAAAATAAATCAAATGCTCAATATCGTATCATACAAATAGAATACTATTTTCTCTCTCGCAAAATAAGTGTTGAGTTGAACGCATAAGTCCCATCAGAGACATGTTATATTCTTTTCATTTGAAATAATTAATGGTTAAGTAATAATTGGTGAGAGTAATTTTGTGAAGGCCAAAATATCACATTTATATAGTTATAAAGTATAAGGTATTGTATTTATAATATTGTTACCATATCCCTTGTAAAAGTAAAACGAAACTTGCAGAATAAGACAGTTTCATATTTCTAGTTATCAGGTGTATATAAGTAATTACAAAACCTTGTGTATAATGAAAATAGGAGTTAATTTACTTGAAATGATAATAAATATTTCTCATACCATAATTAAGTATCGACACTATACAAGAAATAAACTACATAAATTAACATATATTATGGATCTACTATAATCATGTACCTATAAAAATATTATATAATAAATTATATGTTATAATAATATAAACATAAAAAAAAAAAAAGGGGGGCTTGAGCCGACGGGGTGGGACAGTAGGGGGGACGTTTATTCCTATACCCTCGTTAGGGGATGGGGCAGTGACATCCTCCTGTCGTACACTCCTCATTAATACCTATAAGAGCGGGATATTGGTTCCTCAGGTTAACCCCTCCCCTGCAAGGGGGTGATATAATAATGATTCTTTACTCCACTTATGTTCGTACTCCTATCGTTATAGGTACCTGTAGATGGGTACCCGACTTTCAACTTTCCATCTTTGCTGTTTTTATATATGGGTATTATCCTTTATGTTAAAATAAAAAAACAATAAATACATAACTTGACCGTAAGTCGTAAAAAGTTAGAAAATGATCTTATGCCTACTAAGATTATAATTGCTTGTACATCTTGCGATCTCACACCACTGAATTGTAATTATCCGTTTGTCATGATCATGGAATATGACTTGGAAAATAATGCTTATATATATACTTTATATAATGTTTAAATATCCAATAAAATAAATTCGCAGAAAAATAGAACACCATATCCTATAAAATAACGACACCCTCAAAGTAGAAATTAAAAGTGATCTAAAAACTACCAGTGTAATATTTTAAAAAGGAGAGTATGAGTAGTCAAGAAGGTGAATACGTGAGTATATATAGAATTTAAGTGTTAGTAGTTATTATAATATTATATTTATTATATATAATATTTATATTTATTAATTATATAATTATATATATATTAATATATTATATTTTATATATATATTATAAATAGTTATAATATTATGATTTAATTATAATATATATATTAATATATATAATATTTATATATTATATTATTAATATATATATATATATATATATATTATGTTAAAATATAATATAGTATTAATATATATATCCCAGGGTATTTTTGTTTTGATATATTTATAATTATGAAAGTTTTTGTGATTTTCCTTATTAAATCATGAACTATCAATATGATATACAACAGTCCATATTTTAATAGAAAGTACCATTAACCCTGCGTTGTCAATTGCGCTATTATATCAGATTGTACTGATAAGCTTTAACCCTAAAACAAGGGAAGTATAAACAAGTGTTGAGAAAGGTGACTGGAGTTGTCCATTGTTTTGAGATTTTTGTTTAAGAAAACATTTGCATAACAAAAACGCAGTTTAAAGAATTTTGTATTTCTTGAATAGGAAGTAAAGTTCAAAAGGCATTCGAGTTGCGGCAGATGAATTGTGCTATTGCAAGACAAATGGCTTAAAATTTTCCAACACCAGACTTTCCGGATTGAAATAAAAAAACAGAAGCTGGATCCACACGGACCACACCTATTGTAGTTTTATTTGCAATAGGATATTTAACACACTTATTTTTAAATGCGCAACACGTCTAATTTATTCCGTGTCCACAAAATGAGGAGCAAAATGTAAAGCAAGTGTGATATAAATTTGTCTCACAAGGACTTTCACTGCCATTGCCTCATATTTTATATTGGCTACTTTGTTGCTTTGTGTAATATTAAATTAGAGATATGACCGCGTTGTTTAGAATACAAAATTGAAAACGTATTTAGAATAAAAAAAATTACAAATTTAGATAAAATAAAAAAAAGTTAGACAAACAAAAAAGCGACCAAATTTATGAAGGGTCAGTGAAGGATTTTTCACATATCAAACTAAACTCGCACGTTGATAATACAGATATGTAGCTCTGGAGTGGAAATTCAGCACATTGCTCATAATAGAAGGCCATGCAGAGATCACGAATGTGGTAAGACACTTTTCAGAGAAAGTCTACAAACTGGAAACTGTACAAAGTTGAAATTATATACCGATGTAAATAAAGCGATGGTGAGCAAAGACTACTATTAATGAAAAAAAAAACTATTTCATGTTCATTTCTAGAAGGAGTAGATAATTTATCTAATAAGATAGAAAATTTATCTGTAGTTTAAAATAAGCTTTCAAAATAAATGACAAAATCCAGATTATTTATATGTTGACCCAACCTTTCTTAAAGGTTGTAAGTGAATTACTAGCAATCGTATTCTGAGGCAAACCATTGCAAAAATTAATCACCATTATGCTACTGAAGAAACATTTCCTCGAATTTTGGTTTTGATTTCCTATTATAACATCCGGTCTCTCTATCATTGAAATACAAGGAAAATTTTCTTATAGACTATCAAAATATGAAAAAATATACTCAACAGTCTTATTTGAATAGACATGGAAGGGTTATGAGCAAATGTTTAATCTGCTAAATACCTATAAAACAAGGTTCTGAAGAACAAAATGTTATCTCCGTGACACTGGTTTTATTTGCTCACAGTCATGAAAATAATCAACACGAAATTAAACATTAGAATATCTGAATTTGCTGGGGTGGTAATGAGCATAAGCTCCAGAATGCAGACACATCAAGTTGGATCTATCGTTAAGTTTAGAATCACAGAAGTAACCGAGAACTAACTTTTTCACCTTTCAAATCATTTTGAAGGTTAATGTTTGGTGATACTAATAAAAGAGGGCAAAGGAGATCCAATGGCTACAGACCTGACAAATTAACATCCAAGATCGTTTATTCAACATGTCATAGGTTTCAGGTAGTAGTGACCAAATTATCTTTTATTGTCACAATTGTTTATGATGATGAGATAGACCCCATAGTTTTTGAATATAAAAATAAAATTCTAGGGTTTTTCATCAGCATAGCTTGGATGTATGAAGGGAAGGAGAAAAACATTACTACTCTTCGTATTAGATTATTAGAATTTAGTAAGAAATCTCACCCTCCCGTTGATACCCAAAAATAGGGTTTCAATGTCTTTGGGAACTCGGCTGTTATTGCAAGAGTGAATATGACGACTCCCGGGGGGTGAGGGGGTTCCACAAAGATACTATTATCACTCATATACTCTTTTCAAAGTCAGCTTGTTAAGAGCGAAATAAAAAGAGGAGTATGAAAAGCAGAAGAGAGAATTACTGACGATTACGATGTAGCTAAGACAGTCTACTAATTAGATTTGGATATATGGTGTTCAAGGTTAAAATGACTACAAATTAAAATGTAGAATATATTAGATGTCATTGTCTGTGAAGTTGACGCTTTGTGATTGATGCAGAAGAAAACATAGGGACATTAACAATTCAAAAAGAAAAAAAATTGATAGCCAATTAAATAAATAGGAAAAGAAAAAACTTTCATTTAATGTATTTTCCGTTTTCTTACTTTTCTACATCTCAAAACCCTTGTCGCTATAATAAGATAATTTTAAGATGAGGCAATCCACCTATTGAGAAAAAAAATCCAAATATCCTTTACACTAACACCATAATTCAATTAGAAAAAAGATTGCAAGATTATGAATATGGATATACTTTCACATTTTTTAAACACGGTAATAGGATGTGCTATAATAATACTTATCCGAAAATTGGAACTGAAAAAATCTAAGGCCCTCAAAAGCCAATCATATCTGTCAATACCGCCAACCGCTATGAAAAAATAACCTACTATGGCAGATTAAAATGTTGGACCTGCTCTTAGTAAAGCAGAATAAAAGACAATTAAAAGAGGAGAGAGAGTGGATGCAAAATAAGACACAATTAGAAGAGGAGAGAGGACATCAACATAAAACTGAACAGAAGCAAAAAAAATCTGTTATAAATGAATAATCTTAAAAGAAGAAATACGTTTTCCCAAAAATAAGCAGAGAACGAGTATTGTAATAACCACTAAAAGATGGACAAGTACAACGGTAAGGGGGAGATTGATTGGCACACTTTATATAGAAACTTAAGAAATTTAGATTTTTAGAGCCCAATGCAATTTTATATGGTGTGAATTAAGGAGAAAATTCTTTTCAGTTTGATGATAATCCGAATCATATTTCAATATCGAGCAGTATTTAATAAATTTAGAAAGTTTGATAAATTTCAGCAATGAAGAGAAGGTCGCATCGTTGATAAGATATTAACCCCGTTCACTTTCTGTGAAAGATACTAGTTGCGACTATCTGACCTATAATTAATCAACCATGACACACAGTAAACAACTATAAGAGGCTTGTAGAAAAGATAATTTTGTGATTGAATGAAGTTGCAATAATCATAGAAAAACAATTGTGAAAGTAGGACCTAATTATATGCAGTGAACAAATTTTATTTACAATTTATTAAAAAACTAATTTGTTATACATTTTAACGAGGGTACGTAGTTAAAAAAAAAATTAAAATTTATTCGTTACATAGCACTTCAATTAAATTTATATTTATTTACAGGTGAAGAAATAGCTAACAACAACAGTGTGCGCGATGCATACAATTAATTTCTCTGGTCGACATGACTTTTATGTTTTTATAAAATCAGACGATTTTAAAGCCTTTTCTACTGCTGATTCCGAATCTGCAATCAGTTTTTCTCTATCACGTATAGACTTTTCAGAAATCGAGTTGTTTTATTTCTTACATTTTACTAAAATTACCTATTGTATTATATATATTAGCTATACTATATATATATAGTATATAGCGTATATATATATATTATATGTATATATATATATATATATATATATTATATATACTTATATATATTATATATTATATATATATATATAGTATATATATATATATATATATATACACGTGAATACATATACAAACACGTTTAGACATGTAATTTCTTGCAAAAAATTTAATATATATTACAATCATCAAAAGGATGAGTGAATCAGCTTTCTTCTAAACGCGATATCGTAAGCATACCAGTTCACGAAAGTGCAAAAACAGTGCAAATATATTTTAATATATATGTGGTAGTTTTAATAGTGTTAAACAAAGACAAGATATCAATTTTAAAAAACGTTTACTATGCTTATTTTGGGGTGAAAATTGGCCATCAAGATAAAAATTGGGCTCAACACAAAGTTTGCAGTTATCTTGGGGGATTAAGAAATTGGTGCTATGGTACGAAAAAATCAATGCCGTTTGCCATCCCTATCATGTGAAGAGAACCGACATTTGCTATTTTTGTATGATCAAAGTTGGGGTCTTTAACAATAAGAACACAAAAAGGTAATAGAACACCCCAACATACTATCGTCAATGAGACATGTGCCTCACTGCGAAGATTTTCCAGTGTCAACTCTACCTGCTGTTTTGAAAGATGTTACAAAAGATAATTTTGACAATCAACGTCAGAGGCAGATGTTTATCATGTTTACCACCCAGAAAAGTGGGGTCTATACACAACATCTGCTCAGTCAAAATGAACCCAATGATTTGACTTGATTTAAATTTGAGGGAGGGGGGGGGGGGGGAAATGGTAATTACTTGGATCAAGGATGAAAGAGAAGAAACTTTTGTATCTAGGTACATTATTATCCTGGTATAGTCATAGTGAAAGAGATTAATCGCCCTATTTCATTGAAAAAGATAAAAGGGATTTTTGTCATAATGTTTGTAGTTTGATGAACTATTTTGGTGTTAACTACAACCCAGTAGGCTAGAGACTATTCATAGATTCTTCTAAAAGCAGCCTAAAATAAGTTTTCTTACATGATGGCAATAAATATGAAAACTTTTAAACAATATGTATGAAGGTCATATATGGACACTTTGTGGTGATTTAGAAGTAATTGGAAAGCTACTCGGACATCAATCTGGATACTCTAAAATGCTATGTTTTATTTGCGAATGGGACAGCAAAGATAAAACTGAACACTTGAAAAGAGAAACTGGCTCAATCGAAAACTCCTGCATCCTGAGTCAAAAAATATTATAAATACTCCTCTCGTCGATAGAAAAGGCATTCTTCTACCTTCTTACATATAAAACTGAGTTTAATGAAAGAATTTACTAAAGCTGGTTCTTGTTTCGAATACCTGACAAAAAAAAATGTTCAAGTTATCATCAGAAAAACTCAAGAAAGGTATATTCGGTGCTCGCAGATTCGACAACTTATGTCTGATGATGATTTTGAAAAAGCTATGACACCAGTTAAAAAGAAGCGTGGGTACTAGCTTTAAAGAGGCTGTTCATAACTTTTAGGGAAACTTTAAAGATTTTAACTATAAAGTAGTAGTGGAAAAGATGTTGGAAACTTTTACAAAATTGGACTGCAG
>JABUQX010069684.1:0-17500 GCA_015478945.1 Trachelipus rathkii | reverse complement strand
ATTTAATTAAGGAGAATATGGGGGAGTACTCAGAGGAGCATGGCGAGCGATTTCACCAGGAAATTCTGGAATTTGAACGCCTTTACCAAGGATCATATAACGAAAACATGATTGGAGACTATATTTGGGGGTTGATTCGCGAAAGCAATTTACCGTATAAGCGAAATCCAGAAAAAAACTTCTCACTTCTAAATATTTTGAGGTCTCTGTTGTATAAACTAAGAATAAATAAATGCTACTTTTGAGTTATATGTCGTTTTTTTATACTTTGTGTAACCGAGAATGATTATATTCACCAATTTTTTATATCAGAATTAGTAAATTTGTGAAATATCATTATCCTAGTCACAAAATCAAAGTTTGGAGGAAATATTAGCCATTTTTCATACCTTCTAGGTATAAGAAAATAGGAAATTGCAGTTGTTGCACAAAGACAAAAAAATGTGTTACATAGTGTTATAGATTTAAAAAGCTATTTTCCACAGTTCCACATGAAAATCAGATTGAACATGGGGAAAAAATGTTCCAATTATGTAGTGGTGAAGGTTCACTAAGAGGGTGGGTTTTTACACAAGGCTAAAATGAAATAATTGATGCAAATAAATGTATTTACTTTACCTATAAATGTGTATTTCAGTATCTTATTATATTCTTTTGAAAAGTATTTTAAGTAAATAGTTAATTTTGTTAATATTCCAAATTTATGTAATTCACAACTGCAATGCTTTTACAGTCATGTCTCTTGATTCAGGTATGTTGTTAATTAAAAAATAGCTAGCACATTTATTATTATTATTTTTAATTAGGCAAATAAGTGAGAATCTGTTACAAAAACTACCATAGACCTGAAAGAGTGTGCGAAAAGTAAAGAAATAAAGGCTGCTGCATCTATATAAGCCATCTAAAGAGTTAAACTTTAAGCTAAACAAAAAGTAATATCATGCAATAACATAATTCTCGAAAGGAGACCTATACGTTTAAGAGATGTACAAAAAAAACTATCAATGAATGGATAAGGTTTATGTGAAATATAATTGAAACACGCAATCTATAGGAAACTAATTGGGAAGTTGATATTTTGGAACGTAAAAATTAAATAAATAGTAATAGGTATATTAGCAACTGCTTTACAAATTTAAAGATGAAAACAATAAAATTATCCAATGTGAATAAAAATAGTAGAAATATTCTCCCCTCTCGCTCGTACTTTAGTTTCACATTCACCCTAAAGGATAACAATAAAAGTTCTTAAATTTTTAAACTTTCTCTTTGGGATATTCAGTGGAAAATTTTGCCTTAAGGGGAGAAACCTTTATACTCTTTTACTCACATTGGGTAAAGATAATAACACTCTACTTTCGAGTTAGTTAATTCAAAGGCTTAATAATAGCTCTTACCAAGAAGTGGAATTAAGTTACTTTAATTGAGGTAAATTTAGCAAGTGAAAACAAATCTTAAATCTAATTCATAATAATCCTTTCGAGAAGAAACTTTTGTCAGTTACAAAAAAAAAATATAATATATGCTATGGAAAATACAAATATTTTTGTCATCTTCCACAGTAAACTAAATAATTATAATTTATAATCGTATTAGTGGATATTTGGTTTGAAAATAAAATTTGTTTAGAGAAAAATTTTAAAGAATAATTTCTACATTTACTCATACGCCACTAATATAAACTTTCCATGTTCCATGTAGACCCTAATCGAATACATTTATTTATTATTTTTTTTTTTTTTGCAATTAACCACTTGCTGGAATGAACGCAAGCAATTGAGACAAAGATGATTTGCTAACTTTCTTCTACTCTACTTTCAATAATAATAATAATAATAATAATAATAATAATAATTAAATAATAATTAATAATAATAATAATAATAATAATAATAATAATAATAATAATAGTAATAATAATAATGTTTGAAACTGAAAAGTTATTTTTATCCTATCTGTACTTCTAACATTTGTGCGTATTTGAAGAACTAATAGATTTTAGAAAGAATATTTGGAAAGATGATTTTAAAATAACTAATTATCATTAAGTATTAGCAAACAGTTAAATTTATAAGAAACAGAAATTTCAATTATCTATTTTTAACTTTTCTAAGTGTGAATTGATATATACATTAATAAAACAAATATTTTATAAAAATTATACAATATGTTTAAAATAATTATATATATATATATATATATATATAATATATATATAATATATAATACTATAAATATATATATATATATATATATATATATATATATATATATATATATATATATATAGTTGCTTGCATGCAACACCAGTAGTAGTAGTAGTGGTAGTGTAAGTGGCAAAAATACCATATACACTTGATATACATGGAACAGGGCACAAGTTTGCTGTTAATAATGAGCGATACTCACTTGGGGGAACTTTACCTCTTCTGCTATATCTAAAAAAGGGCAAGCAACAGTCACAATACCTACGTTTTGTCTTATCCTCTCCTCACTCTATTCTTTCGAATGTATAATATTTTCGAGCCGATTAATATTGGTTATCCAGTGAATTTCAAATTAAAAGTTTCTTCATACAAATCACACTCTCAATCCGCCCTCCATTGCATTTCCAGCAGCTTTTTTATCCGCAAAGTTTACAAAAGCACAATATTTCTCTTTTAATTGACGAACGCTCGTTACATGGCCATATCTATGTAATAAAATATCAATATATATATATTATATATATTATATAATATATATATATATATATATATATATACTATATACTTATATATATATTCATAATATAGTATATATATATATATTATATATATATAAATATATATATATATATATATATATATATATATATAGAATAAATATATCTATTATATATATATATAATAATATATATATAAATATATATATATATATATAATATTATATATATATATAATATATATATATAATATATAATATATATTATATATAGTATCCTTCTTCTCTCAGCTCTTATATTTGCCAAGTAAGATAATTTGCCACTCACAAAATAAAGAAAAGCTATAGAAAGGAACATGACACAAGTCGGAAAATAAAGCCCACCTTACGCCCCCTCATACCATTTAATTAGTGTAACCCATCGCATTTCGATGAAAATCCACCCTAAAGCTTCATGGACCAGCTAGTACCCTCACGTATGGTAGACGGTCAATTTAAGTCATCCCTTTTCCCAGTGGTCCACAACCATACCCCTCACAATCCCCCCCATTCACTCCTTTATACACCTTTCTTCTTCCTTCTACCAAACTCAGATTCTCTTCTTCAAACATTCGTTTACTGACCAATCCACTTTTTCTTCGGTGCTCCCCCTCGTTTTCCAACAACAACTCACCTCTATACACCCACGCTTAACCAACCCAACTATCATTATCCTTCCATATACCAAACCATCTTTCAACATACTTCAATTTATCATCCACCCCTTTCTTCAACCACACCACTCACTGTCTAATACGTTCATCCCTCAATTATCAATCTTCTCACACCTAGAAACCCCTAAGATTTTCCATCTAACACAGAACTTATAGATCTATAACTTCTTATTCTGGACCATAGTCTCACTACTATACAATAACACAGGGTAACAACATACCCTCATGTATAAAAACCCTAACACAAAACTTAGTCCCTTACATTCACCAAACGATTTAACGTTCACATCCACTTCCTGCCGATTCACGACTTTCTAGTACACTAAGCATCTTCCTCCCTTCTCATCAAATTATACCCTAAATTTAAACTCAGACACTTTCCAGCCTTGCTCACCATCTAACCATTAGCTTCACCTGATTTCTAAGTTCGGAACACCGTCGTCTGGCAGAAACGTTTAGATCAACACAGCTAGTCCAAGCGACACAAACATGCGCCAAACGACATCTTAGCGGAGCAGCTGTCTTATCCAGCTTTACTTCAAGCCCCCCAATTACACACCTCCAAAATCTCTGCTACCGCATCCTCTCAAACTCTCTTCAATCGCCCACATAACCAAAATCATCCGCATTATAAATAGGTATCACCCTCCACTGCATCTCCATCTCCACCATTCTTTCCATCCCCACCTCTAATCTTCATAACCCATCCTATAACAATTGAATAACCAAGAACATATACACCAACTCCGTCTACGTCCGTCATTAATAACATTTCATTTACACATTTATCTTACAATACTATTGAAACTGAGCTTTCCTCTTTGAACGTTGAGAATCTCCTAACCACATTCACACGCATATATCACTAACATTTCCAGTAACGCTTAGAAACCTTTATCTGCTGCTTAGCTCCAAAATCATTAAAACTAATATAAAATGTCTTGTCCTTCAGTTGAAAAATGATTGCTTTCAAGGAAAAAATATTTTGATCCACAACATCCTCTACCACTTCTAAACTCACCTTTCTTCACCAATCAGTCCTAGTCACTCCACCCACTCTTTCGACCAAAATAACATATTTACCTTCCCTACAACACTCAAATAAACATTCCCCATTTATAGACACATATTCCCCGTATTTCTCCCTACCTTATATAAGTACAATTACCCTCCCTTCCATCCTTAACTTAAACCCGTCTAGAACCATTTACACAAACTGTCCAAAATCCAAACCAAGTCACCATGTCGCCCCCACCAGAATAGAGGAAATAAATGAAATATAATAATAATAAAAGAGAATCAATAATATATAATAAAGAATAGATAAAATAAGATTGCGATGGAGTAATCAGTTGCCTTGAAGACATCAAAAAAGTAATAAATATGAATTGTAAAAATTTTATATAAAATATTATATAAAAAAAATAGAATAAAAAAAAAAATGACCGAGTGGGTGAGAAGGAGCCCAAAAAGGCAGAGAAGTAAAAGAAGAAAGATAAAAGATATGAAATCATCACCCACCCAACAGACAAAAACCATCAACGATGTCATAGCCAGTTACCCCTCCACCCACACAACTCTAAACTCAACCAGGAGCAACTCCACACCAACACACCCTAACCATCTAACACATTGTACTTAGATTATTTTAGACCTGTTCCAATTATATCACGGAACAACATCAAAAACAACAATAGAGCGGCTAAAACCTAGCCACTGTCAAGACTAAGGCCCGAGCCACAAAGAAACACCAACCCGCGTGCCCATGCACAAACCCTACCACTGCTGCATCACGTCCCAGCCAAAGACCTTAAATATGAAACCAAGACACTATCCAATGCTTCACCATCCAACAAACTCACACCGAACCCGTCACTGCAAACCCAGAACCACGGCACACCAAACCCCCACACACCCGCCAAACCCGCTACCAACCTCGGCAAACCGGTCAATCTCGCCACCAAAACCAAATCACCCAGAATAAGTAGAAGGCACCCTTCCACTGCTTCGTTCCAGCCTGCAGTGCGCAACGCACAGTCCGCCCACCAACCATTCACCATGTAACCCCCACATAAAAAAAACAAAAAAACCTTCGTCTCCCTGTAGCTCACTTCCCAGGAGATTCTGAGACATACTTAAATAATAAATCCTCTACATCAAGCACTAAGCTACACACGCTCGAGCCGCCACATTAGCAAAAAATTTATTATTAGTGTATACAATTATATCATTGATCCATTATATACATAATATTATTATTCATTATTATATTATTATTATCTATACATTATAAGCATATCATATTATTTATTATTATTGGATTATCTACAAGATGTAACCAACGCGCTGACATAACCTCAAAAAACTCATCCAGAGCAGCCTCGCCAGCATTCAGCGAGTGAATCATAAAAGCCAAAAAGTGAATATGTCCCCACACAAGCGCTTGAGAATCACTGCCAATTCACAGACAATATTATGATAAACTCCCATGATGACCCCTCCTATGCACTATGTCTTGATGCCATAAATCTTGAGCTTGCACCCTACCCCACAGATTCTGGGCCAATGGGAGTCAACCTATGGAACACAGCCTGACTCACAGCACATCACTCAGCTAGTATATCTACTACTATACTCACCTTAATAACTACATGATCCTAATCTAGCTACTAACTACCAATGTCTACTAAAATAGACTACTCCAAAACGGTCTGCTAACTAATAAACTTTTACCAATAATCCACTTTCAATCAACTCAACTCCTCCGTAGGATATCTAAGTTATATATATCATCACAGTAATCACATCATAAACCTATTCAGTCACTAAATATATATATCATACATATTCAATCATACTCATACGTTATACATTATACCGTTACTCCATACTAATATGAACTCATACGCCAAATAATAACTCTATTTCATATTTATGCTTAACTCAACAAACCCACACAATTCACGAATATCATTCTACTGACTATATATATATAATATTTTACTCTTTTTATATATATATCATAATAATTAAATTATTTACATGATAAGACTACACTCTCAAAGCAACCGTATTAATCAAGATATACTTTTGGTAGTCTTTCTTTCTCGCATGCTTGTCAGTACGAAACACATGCCCACAAGCGTGAGGCAGATCCCCGTATGCTCAAACCTGTCTGCGGCGCTCCTTCCAGAAGACCATGCTCGGAACCCATTCATCCCCCTTCCCAAAACTCAGTTACCGCTGGCCGTCCGGTACGCTCGGACAAAGACCTATGGACACAAAGCAAATCTGAAGATGATATCCCCATACACATAGCCTCAATTATAATGAACAGTCCAAACCATCTGACGTAGAATGGAGCAACGACCCTCATAAATTATTCATCTCAGTCAAAACTCTCCTAGCTCACTACCCTCATGTTATCGGCATCATACACTCGACACGCCACATTCTACGCCTTCTTCCTGATCACAGCTATGATGTCATGAAACGTGAGGACTAAGGGGGCAATTCGGAACTTACACAGACAAAACGGATTGTACTTGCGTGGAGGTATTAGTTATAAAAGCCACTCTTAAGGGGAGGAGCAGAGAGACAAAGTCCTGCTCAAGTTGAACGCCAATTAGTCACAAAAATTTCTAGTGTGTCTACAAATACAACATCATAGATACGTTTCGCAAAAATCCGCGATGATAAGTACGACCATCTCATTACCACACGCCCAATAACGTGATACCCTTCTCGCAATGCAAAGCTCAAGACCTTTAACACCAGTTCTCTCATCACGGCCCCTCTTCACCAGCATTGTTATACATTCACCGGTAAATTTTATATATACCCCATGAAGACAGAATAAACTATAATATATGAAGTATTATACTCATAGGAGTAAACTCACCCATAAGGTACCAACTCCACACTGTAAATATTCCATACATATATATATACTCAATATAATTACCGTCCATTCAACACCAAAATATCAACAGACACACTTTCGTAATAATAATAGTCAAGCATCTATATATACCTTATATTAATAAACATAAGGGTTATATTGGGTAAGTATAGTATAACTACTAGCTGATATATAGAATGATAGTGATGGTTCGTGTGTGCTGTTGATGTGTCGCTAGTGTGCCGCCACAGAAATCAATCGTTGCTGCGACCAGACCATTCTGTGTGCGTAAGTAGAGCTGAGTGAGATGTGAGTGTTGAAGCTGTAGCCGATTGTGGAATGTGCAATGTGTATGTGTGTCGCTTATATGCTCGTCCAAATACCGAAAGAAATATCACTAGCCTACAAATCACAATCATTAACCATATAGCTTCCTATATAAAGTTCTCATGTATGAGTTTATCTGAGAGCAATCCAATCTTATACACGATCCACTCGAAATTTAGTACCACTATATATGATCTTCAAGTCTCTCACCTCTTTAATTACACTTTTAACAAATCCACACACGCAACAAATTAAATAAAGAGTGAGAAAATACACCTAGTACTGAACGACTATTGGCAGATTTTGTGACACTGGATGGGATTTCTTTCAGTTTCCTTAAGTTACAACAAAACAATATATGCTAAAAAAAACCTGCAACAACAGAGCACAGGCTAACAAATGCAACCCCCGCCCCTCGCATCCTTCAACACCATAACAACCAGTCATAACAACCAAACAACTGATCAAACGTGATCCTTACATCAGGCATTGAACATACGACTAAAAACAAATATCTAAGAGAATTACTTAAATGATCTGGTAGTACCGTCCTAAATATACCACTATATAACACTATGTAAATAAACAAATGTTCCAAATTACTCAATAAGCCAATGTCCCAATACTACAAACTTAATAAAAAAAACAGTCTCATTCATATAAATCTGCCCCCCTTCCCCTCAACTTCAATCAATGAATAAATCTGACATAAAAATTAAATATATAAGTATAAATAATATATAATTAAATATAGTATAACTTACATAAAGGAAAAAGTATAAAGATACATAACTTAAATATAATTAATAAATATTAATATCAGAGGCAGTTATTACATCTATATATATAAACAAACATACCCCTAAACCTACCAAGTTATACAATTGGATCCTAATCTTCAACTATATAAAATAATTTAATTAATATTATAAAGTATAAATATATATATAATAATATATATAATATATATATTACTATATAAATATATATAATAGTATATACTATATTAATAGTATAGCACTATATAATAGTATATATATATATTAAGATGATAAAAAGATATTAATAAATATATATATTATATAATAATTTAATATATAAAATATAATATACTATATTATATAAATAATAGTAATAATTAAGATAAGATATATATATATACGATATACATAATAGTAATATATAGATAATATAATAATAATAGATTGATATCTATTATTATTAAATAATATCTACTAATTATATATGAAGAAAATATGTATACTAAAAGATATCTAATAATAAGATATTTAATAATTGATATGAAGATTTATTAATATATTTAATTTATATAATTATAATATATTAATATATAGTTAATAGATATAATAAATATAGATATATAAAGATAATATAAGATATATATATATATATAAAATAAGTATATATAAATAATATTATAAGGGTAATTAATAAATAAATACGGAACACTGAAGAGTAGTGGATAATATACATATACTATATATAATATACCCTATATAGGTAGCAGTAAATAATATATATAATGGCATTTCAATAACAGCTTATGAATGAAAAATGTAATGCATAGTATAAGCAGTTTTATACTTACTCTATATAACCCTCCCTGAATGCTTATTCGTCTTAAAAATTTTTCAATCCCCATTGAAAGAAGGACATACGTGATATTGTATGTAGAGAAACTAGAAATACAACGAAGTTTATCTTGATTTTAAAAGAAAAGCTAAGTCTGAGAGAAAGAGAGAGAAATAAAATTAAATCTTTACAGCTAATTTAATACCAACTAAAACCCCTCTTCTAAAAAAGAAAAAAACACCACCACCACCACCAAAATAAAAAAGTGAGAATGTTTAGTTTTTTAATAGTCCTTCTTCATTTTCTTTTGTTTTTATCTATATACAAAAATTTATAACACAGCTGAGTATTATATAATAAGGTATTAATTACATCAGAATCTGAGAAATAATTTTAGTACTTGTTCAATAGAAGGTATACACGAGGTGGGAGTAGGTCTTTCGAGGAAAAAAAGGTGAAACCAGTGTTAACCGAGAAAAGAAACAGAAACTCAAGTACAAAATTCCAACAACCATAACCTAATGAAAATTACTATATATTCAACGCAAAAGCCTATCAAAGTTAAAACTTTGTAATACCCATTTTTCTACGACGTTCTTAACATAAGTAATGCTGTTTATATGAAGATCGCTGTGTATATGTAAATATTAAATAAATAACGGGGACCAAAATTCCACTGCTGTCTCACAACCCAGTTCCTTCTTGGGAGCCAATTGAATATTTGACAATAATACGGTATTCTTTAGAATAGCAAGTTGATAGAATTACCGCTATATAAAATATAAATATACTAAAATATAGATACTAGGATAGAATCAGATTAGATAGGATACATAGAAATACACTAAGATAATCAGAGTAAGTTAAAGAATATACGAATAGTATAAGAAAAGTAGAAGAAATTAAGTATAACAAAAAATAGATTAGATAGATAGAAATAATATGTACGAAGGAGAATTAGCATAACCTTTTTTTTTTTTACTCTTTACCTTTATATGAATGAGAAGTAAAAAACTAAAATATAAATATGCTAAATATTATAATATAAAAGTAAAGATAAATAAAATAACTTCAAGGTATAAATCAGGTATATAAGTAAGAACTATGATAGGATGACAAGATAAGAATAGGGAGCCTAAACCTAGACTTAGCATTAAATTGGAATTAAATAGAAATAAGTTAGAAGAGATAGAATAGATAGATAAGAGATAGACTAGAATTAGAAATAGATAAATAAGATAATAGATAAGATTAGAGATTAACGAACAGAAGAATAGATAGATAGAAGAATAGATAGATAGATAGATGATTAATTTGCCAACTAGATAGTTAGACAAACCGCTCCACGCCACTCAGATAAGACTAGAAACTTAAGATCTAATAGATACTAGAACGATAATAGAAGATAGATAGATAATATAGACACTTAGACATATGCACCTATATAGTACTATAGATAAGACTAGATACGAATAGATAGACATGTAGATACGATAGAATAACACTAGAATAAATAACACAATGTTGAAATCTACTTATATACCCCTAACTACCCTACTCATATAATACAAAGCTAATTAGCACGTACATCATGTGATTTAATGCTTACAACGTGAAAATTATTATTATATAATAAAGAAATTAGAGCATTTGATTATGCTTAGAGAGGCAGTAAAACATGAGACTCCTAATATCTTGTATCACTTCTTAGAATTACACTAATGATGAAAAGAGAACGAGCCCTTCTGGAATAAACCTTTCGATTTCAACGAAGGCACCACATCTTCTATCATTATATTCTCTTCCAAAAAAAGATCCAATCGAAATTCTCCCTTGGTGGAAAACATCCATTTTCTACCAGATCTATCCCCGTTCCTTCAAAGATACAACTAACTCAGGAACAGGAGACCTCATAGGAATAACTGAAATGGCGGATTATCTGAAGGAGTTGGGAATAGGAGCTGTGTGGATTAGTCCTTTTTTTGTTTCTCCAATGTCAGATTTTGGGTACGATATTGCTGATTTTCTAAACGTGGATCCCATTTTTGGTACTATGGAAGATTTTGATCGACTACTTAAGGAATATCATAAGAGAGGTATATCGATTCACCCAATAAAAAATCGAATTGTATTAATATATCGATGCAAATCAATATAAAGCAATGCAATATCGATATATCTATAAAATACTCCTTCATTGAGTTACCTTAAAACCTAACCTTAAATAATATAATTTTCTTTCCTTCTTTCCAGATATTAAAATAATCCTAGACTTTATTCCCAATCATTCAAGTGATCAGCATCAATGGTTTAAAAAGCCAAGTTTACATTTCAACACCATACACATAAAACATAAACCATAACCATAACCTAACCTAACCCTAACCTAAGCCCTTAAACCTAACCAATAAACCATAAAACCTAAAGCTAAACCTAACCTAAAACCATAACACTAACACTAAACCTAAACTAACTCTAAACCATCAAACCTAACCTAACCTAACCCTAAACCCTAAAACATAAAACCTAACCTAACCTAAACCTAAAACCTAAACCTTAAAACCTAAAACCGTAACCTAAACCTAATCACTAACACCATCAACCTAAAACCAATAACTCTAACGTCACTACGAGCCCGCGCTCCGCAGTGCTCACCGTAACGCTTTTCACCTCCTCCTCCAGTTACCAAGCTAGTTACGATGTGAGGATGATACAACAGCCATTCCGCGTCTAGGGTAGGATTAGTTCCTCAGACGTCAGCAGGTAGGTTAGTTAGGCGTTAAAGGTCAAGGTTAGGTTAGGTTAGGTAAAAAGTATAGGTTAGGGTTCCAGAGTTAGGCTTAGGAATAATAAGCGTAGGTGAAGGATATAGGTTAGGTTACGGTTAGGTTAGTTAGGTAGGTTCGAAAAAGGTTAGAGGTTAAAGGTTAGGTTAAGCATTACGAACGTTTTAAAGAGTATAAAACGGTAATAGGTTTAGGCTATAGAGTTTACGAAATAGGTTAATAGGTTATAGGCGTTAGGTTAAAGGTTAGAGCATAAATAGCGTCAATAGGTAATAGTTAGGATTAGGTACAGTCTAGGTTAGGTCATAAGGTATAGAAGTCTAGAAGTTAGAGTTTAGGTAGTTAATAGAGTTAGGAATAGGTTTGAGGTTAAAGGAATATAGGGTGCTAAGGTAATAAGGCTTATAGGTTAGTAGTACATTAGATCAGTCTAGGTACAGGTATACTAGGATAAATAGACGAATATACGGTCTAGCTCCTCAGGTCAAAGAAGCTATAGCGTCCTAGGTCTACAGCGCTTAACAACGGGTATAGGTAAGCAGCTAAGGGTTAAGAGTATTAGACAGTTAAGGCATATGTTAGGGTTAGAGTTAGGTTAGGTAAAAGGTAATAGCGTTTAGGTTAGGAGTAATAAAGGTATAGGTCAAACTAGGATTCAGGTAGTAGGTTTAGGTTCAGCGTATACGAGTTAGAGTATAAAAGGTCTAGGTTCAGGTATAGGTTAAGGGATCCAAAACATCTAACTGAAAAGAGAACAGTTATTCAGGTAATAGAAGTTAAGGTTAGGTATACTCTGTATAGGGTATAAGCCGATTAGGTATACGGGTTAGGTCTAGAAGTCTAGAGGAAGAAGGTAGCATGCCCCAAAGTGTATATTTGGCTAAATAAAGGTAACAAAAATCAGGTTAGCGTTAGGTTACGGGTTAGGTAGGTTAGGTTAGGTTAGGTTAGGTTAGGTTTATGCGTTAGGATTTTAGGGTTAGGTATAGCGATCCCAATACTAAAGAGCTAAGCGTTACGGTTAGGTTCAAGCTCTCCGAGATAAGGTCGACTAGCGTAAAAGGTAGGTTAGACTCATAAGGTTACAGCGTATAAATGGTTAAAGGTTAGCGTTTAAAGACAATACTAGGATTAAACGGTGTTAAGCGCTCTACGCGTCTAGGTATAGAGCTGCTCTACCGGCCTCCCTAGCGTTCACGCTCCGTCCACTCACGCGTAAATAAGCGTTAGTGAATTAAGAGATATAAGAGATATAGAGGATATATAAGGATTAAAGGTAGTAAGCGATTAAGAAAGATATAATAAAGGTAATAAAGGTTAAGTATAACCCGAGTTGAGGTTAGGTTAAAGTCAGGTCTCACGGATCTAGGCCTTTAGGTAGGTTAGGTCAATACGAAGGTTCAACTCTACGGCTCTAGACGCTAATCAAGAGTTAGTCTAGCGCTAAATCCCTAGTATAAGAGTACAAATAGTTAGAAAGTACTAGGTAAGAGTATAAGGTTTAGGTTAAGGTTAGGTTAGGTCATAGGTTCAGGTCACAAGGCTATAACAGGTAAGTCTTAACGATTAGGTCGGTATATGGGAATGGTCAGGGTTCAGGGTTCAGGGTTCAGGTGCTGCATTGCATTAGGTATTAGGTTAAGGTAATAGTTAGGTATCAGTCCAACAAACTTAGTATAGGATAATTAGGTTAGGATAATAGGTATATAGCGTTAGACGATTAGGTTAGCGTATAAGGTTAGGTTAGGATTAGGTATACGGTCACAGCGTATAGAGTACAATAGGTTAATATCGATTAAGTTGAGGTTAGAAGTATAGGTCATAGGTTACCGAGAGTTATAGGATTAGGAGTTAGTTTAGTTAGGTAATAGAGTTAGGTAAATAAGAGAATAAAATAGAGATTTAGGCTTAGGTAGTTAAGATGTAGAGTAGAGATTATAGAGAATAAAATAAGGAATATAGAGATATAGGATATAAGCGTAAATTCAGGTTAGGTTAGAGAATATAGGTTAAGGATAAAAGAGTTAGGTTAGGTAATAAGGACTAGGTTAAGAGTTCAGTTAGGTTAGGTATAAGGTATTAGGTGTAGGATTAGGTTAGGCCATATACAGGCCTTCATAGAGTAATTAAGGTAATCTCAGCAAGATATCCCGGTTCAGTTCGAGTAAAACCAATAAGAGATACTAGGAAATTAAGAGTTATAGGTTAGGAACATAGGATATAAGAGATATAGAGTTAAGGTTAGCGTAATAGAGTAATAAGGTTACGAGATTACGAAAATAAAAAATAGGAATTAGCGTATAGGTAATAGGACTTTAGGTTAGGTAATAATAAGAAATTAAGCAAGATCTAAAGCGCTATAGGTATAGGTTAGGTTTAAGGGTTAAGGTTAGGTTAGGAAAATAAGAGAATTAGGTTAGGCCTCTACAGGCTTGAGTTAGGTTAGGATATTAAAGCGATATAGGTTAGTTAGGTTAGGTTTAAAGAGTAACTAGAAGGCTTACGCCTCAGGCTAATATAAGGTTTCAACGACGATAGAGCATCCAAATAGAAAAACCTACTTATTAATTGGTTAGGATTAGGATTAGGTTTAGTATTAGGTAAGAGTATAGGTATGGTTAGAGTATAGGTACTAGCGTCCTTACGCGTCAATCAACGAGTTACACACAGACTGACTATAACAGCAGAGCCTCCAACTACTACCCGAGTCTCAGGTCCAAACATCAGGTTCAAACACATACGAAGTACTAGGTTATGGTTAAAAGGTTAGGTTAGGTACACCCTTCAAGGTAATAGGTCTAGGTCTAGGTAATAGCCGTCTAGGATGTAGGCCTCTAGAGTACTATGGCGCTCCCTAATCATCCTCTCCTCTCTTACTCACTCCTCCCTCAAACACCCAAGCTGAACTTGTCTAGTATTAGAACCGACGCAGATTAAACACTAAACCTTCAACACTAAAACAACCTAACACTAAACCGATAAACCCTTAACCATAAAAACCACACAATATGCCAAAACACCAAACAAAAACTAACCTAAACCTAAACCTATTAACCTAACCTTTAACCTAACCTAAACTAACCTAACCATAACCTAACCTAACCTAACCTTAAACCTTAACCTAACCTTTTTAACCTAAGCCTAAAACCTAACACTAAACCTAACCATAACTACGACCTAACCTAACCTCCAACAGGATAAACAACTAAAAACCTAACACACAAAAAGACATACAAACAAGAAAAAAACAAAACAAAAGAAACCTACCTAACCACACCTAACAAACCTACACCATAAACAACTCAACTAACTATAACCTAAGCCATAACACATAAAACCTAACTCACCTACACACCTACACTAGACAACCATAACAACACAATAACATACAAAAACCTACATGTACCCCTAAACCTAACCCTAACCTACACCTAACCTAACCTAACCCTAACCTAACCAATAACCTAAACAACTTACTTAATTAGGTTATGGTTCTCTAATCACTAACTCTGAACCTACCTAAACCTAACCGCTAAAACCTAACCTACCTAAACCTAACCATAACCTAACCTCTTTAAAAAAACCTAAAACAAGCACCCATACCTAAAAAAAAAACACATAACCCACCAACTAAACACTAAACCTAACCTAACCTAAAACCTGAACCTAACCTAACCATAACCTAAACCTAACCTAAACCTAAAACACTAACCTAACCTAACCTAACCAATAAACAATAACCTAATACCTAAACCATCAACACATAACCTAACCTAAACCCTAACCTAACCGTAACCTAACCGTAACCATAACCCTAACCCTAACCTTAACCTAACCTAAAAACCATAACCTAACACTACACGCTAACTAACTCATAACCTACCATAACCTAACCTAGAATGACCTAACCACTAACCTAACCTAACATAACCCCTTTAAAACGTAACCTAACCTAAACCTAACCATAACCTAACCAACCTAACCTAAAACCTAAACCATAACCTAACCTTAACAACTTAATCCTAACCTAACCTAACCTAACCTAAACTAACCTAAACCTAACCTAACCTAACCTAACACTTAACCGTAACCTACACGAGCACTAGACTAAAGCACCGTAATCTCCTAATGCTATATATCAACACTTGCATTACTTAAGCTAAGCAAAGTTAACCCTAACCCTAACTAACCCTAACTTAACCTAACATCAGACCAGCATAGACCTAACCTAAACCTAAAACCATAAACCATAAACCTAAACCATAACAACATAACCTAACCTAAACCCTCAAGCCTTAACCATAACCCTAAAAACCTAACAACTAAACCTAACCTAACCATAAACACTAACCTAAAATCGATGCTGTAGGCCTAAACCCTAAACCTAACCTAACCTAACCTACAACAAAACCTAACCTAACCCATAACCTAACCTAAGACCGTAACCTAACCTTAACCTAAAAAAAACTACAAAAAAAAAACAAAACCAATAAGAAAAAAAAAAATAACACCAAACAACACAAACTAAAAAAATACAACACAACAAACCTAACCAACGTAACTTAACCAAACGTGATCAAACATAACCTAACCATAACCTAACCTAAACACTAACACCTAAACTAAAACCTAACCTAACCTAACCATAACCTAACCATAAAACCAACCTAAACCTAACACATTAACACTAAAACCAACTAACCTAATACCTAACCTAAAACCTACAACCTAACCTAACCTAACCTCACAACCTAAATAACCTAACCTAACCTAAACCTAAACCTACCTAACCTAACCTAACCTAACCTAAACCTAACCTAAAACTACCTAACCTAAACCTACACCTAACCTAAACCTAACCTAACCCTAAACCTAACCTAAACCTAACCTAACCAAATAACCTAACCTAACCTAAACCTAACCTAACCACCTAACCTACCCTAACCTACCATAACCTAACCATAACCATAAACCTAACATAAACCTAACCTAACCTTATCCTAAACCTAACCTAACCTAAACCTACACCTAAACCGTAAAACCTAACCTAACCAACACTAACCTAACTATAACCTAACCTAACCTAACACCATAACACAACAACTAAAAAACCAAAAACACTTAAAAAAAAAAACCTAAAAAAAACCCTAAACGTATTAAAGATAAAAAAAAACCGTAAACAAAATCTACAAACCTAACCTAACCATACCATTAACACTAACCTAACCTAACACCTACCTAACCTAACCTAACCCTAAACACATAAACCTAAACCAAATAACCTAACCTAACAGAAACCTAACCGTAACCTAACCAGTAACCTTAACCTACACCTAAACCTAACCCTAAACACACTAAAACACTAACACTACCTAAACCCATAACCTAACCTAAACCTACCAATAACACTAACAATACCTAACCAATAACCTAACCTAAAACCTAACTAACCTAAACCTAAGAACCATAAACCATCC
>JABUQX010069683.1:2500-40764 GCA_015478945.1 Trachelipus rathkii | reverse complement strand
CTGGATCAATATAGTTTTGCAATTTCTTCAAAGATTAAATGGATTGGATAGTCCAATTTCATACCATAAAGAAGGATTTGTGTTCTAACTGTTAATTCTTCTGTCCTTTAAGGTTTTATACCCTGCCTTGGAAAATGTGATTGCTAACAACTTTCAACTTTCCTACTTGATATAAGCATGACTATGAAAATAATAACTGAAATAAGAGAGAATTTTTTTTTTTTTTTCATTGTAAGGTGTCCTGGAAGAGCTAATGGAGATTTCATTCTGCAGTATGCATACAACTATTTGATTGCTTAAACCAATTTGGAAATATTTCTAATTCTCTAACCTTAAATTATCACTATAGTTTCACTAAAGAAAGCTCAACTAGGGATATTCTCTCCTTTAGAAATTTTTTTGTGAACAATCTGCTGCAGCGCAAATAATAATAAAAAAAAGCCTTTGTTTATTATCATTACTGAATTAAAAAAAATATATTTGACATTCTCTTAACGTTCAAAACATTTCTTCTCTTTGAATTTTTTTTTTTCCAGTAAAACTCTAGGTTACAAAATGTTGTTAGATTGAGGGAGGAACAAGGTTTAATTTATAATGATTCAGATGACAAATTGAATGAATACAAACTTTTGAAATCATTAATATTCAATTTGAAAAGTCCTATTTCTGCTTTTGTATGAATTAATTTTCAAAATCATATAGCTTGTTTCACTTTAATTACAAGAAAGTCGATAATTTCATCCCACTCATTTTGTTTTTCCTAAAACCCAGACCTTTTCAAAACTTTATTAACTACTCTTTCATATTTCTTTCTGCTCCTTCTCTTTTTTGATGTTTCCCTTCTAAAATCCTGTTCTTTTCCCCCCTCTCTTTTAATTAGCATTGTTGAACTTTGTAAGCTCATATAAAAATGTTACAAACGAGTTGGTGAATGTTGAAAAACGCAACATTAAATTATGATAATTTTAAAATAATGTAAGTAAATAAACATTTGTGATGATGTACAGAACGAAATGAAGGTAACTTTGAAAACTCTTCAGTTTCATACACAACTATCTATGAATTTATTCTAGATAATGAATTAAACTATGATCATAGCCTAGCCTAGTCCTGTTATGTGAAATGAATAATAAATAAGATAAAACTTTAGAATAATTGTTTTAAACTTTTCAGAAATCTTAATAATATTAAAATATCTGAAAGCTCCAAATGGAACTATTGGAGGAAAAAATATATGGGAGTTAACACACATTCATGAAAATAGAATACCTAATAAATCTCAGAAATAAAGGCACTACAGCGTTGACAAATTTAAAAATACAAATTCAAAAAATAGTACAAATAAATATTAAATTAATGACATTGAAACAGTTTACTATCATAAATAAGTCAATTTCTTTAATTAAACATAAATAATGACTCCACCAAAATGATACATTGGCATATTTAAAGTGAAACCTCCTATATTAGCTTATTTAAAATATCAAAATTGTTTATAATTGCCAATTATATTATTAATGATAATAATAAGGATTTGCATCTCTATATGGCTGATTATTTTTTTAAGACATTGGTTTTTTTATATTATAGTCCTTAGTAATCCTTCGGAAACAATGAGTGGTTAAAAAAAAAAAAAAAAAAAAAAAAAAAAAAAGAAAAATAAAAAAAATAAAAAAAAAAAAAAAAAAAAAAATTTGCTGGCCTATTTTCAAAACAATTTATATTTCGCATGTTTTTAACCTTATTATATATTGACGTTCAAAACCATATTTTTTTTTTTTTTTTTTATTCCACACTTGATTTCAACAAGAGGCCCTTTTGAAAAGAAAGGTAATTTTTTTCCGTCTATAGGGTTCTATTACTTCGTCTTTAGCTTTGGTAATTCCTAGGACAAATTTTTTCCCAGTATGATATCGTAACGTAAGTATAGGCTGAAACGACCTGCGAACCGAAGAAAAAATAACCATAAAAGATACCGAAAAGAGAAGAAAGCTCGAGCGAAGGGAAAACAGTACATCTATAGAGATAATAAAATAACACAGTTATGTCTCAAATTAGCACAACCAAGCTATTTTGGGACTAAACACAACATCTGTATTAAAAGCATCTCACAGTTTGCTTGCCTATCAAACGAGAATAAACTCTCCTCTATCAGCACATATTCTTTTCTCACATGACCAACACGTTGATAGTCAAATATAACAATCTAAAATAATATTTGTACAATTTTTGATGATCGTACGACTATTCTAGGGCGGAGGAATGACAACCTCTATATAAGGAATAGCATATTTTGGGTGTGGAGGATTAATCAGCGCACCTATCTACACCATGGCCCTAATTGATAAAGTCTTATAAAAAGAAATTAAGAACTTTAAAAAATTCTAAAAAAAATTTTTATAAATTGACATTTAATCTATTTAAAAAATAAAAATTAACTAAAATTTATTTAGAGTATCTAAAATAAATTTTTGATTAATATTTAAATTTTTTTATAAAAAAATATATTCTTTAAAAAGTTTATTACATATATAAAAGGTAATGGGAACTAATACAAATTTCATTTATAACAAATTGAAGCGCCACTCGTGTTATACTGCAAGCCAAGATTGTATCAGTTTAGGTTGGTGTAATACATTTTCCTAATACATTGCTTTCGAGAAAATGTCATTAAAAATTTAATTATATTTTTATATAATATATATTTATAATATTTAAAAAACATATAAACACTTTACATAAACTCTTTTAATGAAGCATATAATAAATTAACGATAGAAAAAATTAATTATGCTTTGGAAAAAGTATAAGCAATCATAGACATAATAAGGTTAAACCACCTTAAAAAAAGTGCCAAGAGAACGAAAATATAGATCTTAAAATTTTTTAAAGGTTAATTACAAAATAGGAAATTTGGGGGGGGAATATTTCCTCAGCTTCATTAATATTTGATTCATACATATATACTAATATGAAAATAAAAAAATACAAAAGGAATTAACTTTCTTCTTAATAATAAAAACTTTCAAAATATTAAAAAAGTAAATTCAAATTATTTAATGTGGGAAATCTTTTGGCAATTAAACATGAATAGAATAATTTAAAACAATGTTATATCGTTGAATAACAAAAAGAAAATTGCTATGAAACAACTTATATTAATACATTATAATCTTATCGCCAGCCTAAATCTACCAGAACGTTACCCAATTAAAATTTTTCACCTCAATTTATGATTTACAAAAATAATTTTTAGATAAAAAATTTATATATTTGATATTATTAATAAAAGCTAATTAACTATTAAAAAATAAGTTTAAAATTATATTAATTTTTATAAATTATTATCTAATATGTATACCAAAATTGATAACCTTATTTAAGTTTTTAATTTTTAATCATCAAATATATATATATATAATAGAGATTTTTTTTGTCTATAGGGGATCTTATGCCCTAAATAAATAAAGTTACAAGCTATAATTTATTATATGCAGATATAATAGATATAGATTAAAATAAAAAAATGGGTTATAAAAAAATAATATAATAATAAAAGTTAACACAAAAAAATTGCACATAGAATACGAAATTCCCAGAAAGTGTCTCCAGCAAATTGATCGTATGGGTACTGTTCTTTCAGATGCACTACATATATTGAAATTATGTAGCAAAATGGACGTAAATGATCGTTGTGTGACCCTAAATGGAAATGGCTTAGGTTTAAGATAGCAAGATATAGGTGAGTTTGGAAAATTCTGTCAGACAAACAAATAACGGTATAAGGGTTAGACTCTGTTGTGAAATAGGTAAAAATACCTAATAACCAATTTTATTCTGAGGTTCTTATGAAAAGGACATAAAATGTAAGTATCAAGCTAGAAGATATGCATATCACCAAGACAGCAATTCAATATAGTGACATGTCTATTTTTCCTTTTTTCTAAAAATAAAAGAAGCAAATAGATTGCCACACAAAGTAATTAAATAGCAGAGAAGTCACGCATGAATTTAGGAGATTCCATATTCCAATTGGGCGATAAATCGCGGTTATATCATTCCCTAGTTCATAAAGTTGCATTTTATTAGTTTAGTAAAATAATTTGTTCTCTGACGTATGCAAGCATTCATTTCAGAATGGACCACGACAAAACAAAGGAGAAAATTTTCAATCACATATCAATATTCGGTATATAACTGAGAAATTTTAGATAGAAACGAGTTTCTATAATAATAAAATCGTGATTAATAATAATAAATTAGGATATTATAATAAATATAAGTAAGCTATTAAAATTCCTAAAAACCGAAGAACTTTGCTTATGGACAAGGACTATACAAGATAGATGATATAACTATTCTGACTTAAATGCGTGGATCAGAATAGTCTGCTTTGGCTAACTGAAGAGTCTTAATTTCTTTAATCTCTAATACAGTGATGGGCGAAGGTAGTTGTTGTTTGATTTTAATTAGAGTCCTACTTTTTTAGCATATAATTTTAAGTTTGGCAAATCCTTACTCTACTTAATACATGGTAGACTGTCAATGTTCAATATATAAAGATGTCAATAGCAGGATAAAAAAATTTAAACCTAATGATACATAACTATATATTATGACATAAGATTTACAAATAAAAATTCCTATCATATTTCCATAGCCAAACTACTTTACCAAAAATGATTGTTAATCGCTTATCACATTTATCATATAATATATACACTTGTATGTATGTATATATAATAATATTAAATATTATAAATTAAAAAATATATATTATATATATATATATATTAAGAATATATAATAATATATATAGTAATAATATATTATAATTAATTATATATAATAATATATAATATAATATAATAAATATAATAAAATAATATATTATAAATATATTAAATATATAAATAATATAATAAATAAATAAATTATAAATAAATAAATAATTAAATATATATATATATATATTAATATTATAATTTAATATATTATATAATAAATAAATAATATAATATAATATAATATATATATAAATTATTAAAATGTATAATAAGTAAATAAATATGACCATGTTAATTTGAAGGCAAATATTATTAAAATGGCAAAGTATTCAACAAAGTTCACATTACACTTAAAACATTACATTGTAAATAATTGTTTGATATGTCAAAAGTTATCACCATATAAAATAATTTCTAATCAGTTGATTTTTTACTGAAAAAATCATTTTATGATTTTTCAAATTTGAATTTTTTGATAATAGATTATAACACATGTTGCTAGTATCGCTGATAATAGATGTTATTTCATAGGCAAAATAATATTCAATTAAGCTTAGTCCCAAGTCTCCCCCATAACTAAACAATTCAATTCCGCCACACACAGTCTTACTATTATTTCTCGATCGAAATAGTCTCTAAGCGAATTGCTGAAGCTCAATTCTATACACCTGATTTACCGTTAAATATATCTCTATTCTTAATATATCACATACCTTCTCTCAATGGCGGCATATCAATTAGCAGAAGTTCTATGACGGCCGACAAGACGAGCGCCAGAGAGTCGGGGACTTCGAGCCACCCTCCCATTATTACCCTATCATTAGCCCTTATATGCATTATTTCACTAGAAATATCGTGAATAAACTTGACTTATGTCACTTATCTTTAAATTTTGCTAATTTTAAATATGTCATTTCGAATATTCTTGGAGTTAATCCTTATATATTGTCAGTACATTAAAACTCTAATATTTATCTTATTGTTATTTCCAACATCATTAAACATTTACTACTTAGTGTTGATCATATTATTTTAATGATATAACTAACTTATGATAAACCATTTCTAGAATTTATTATATAATATCATTATCAGTATTATATAGTTTATAGTAAGTAAATTTTGCTTAATTAATACCCCATCGTAGTTGTTTATATGTACATAAAATAAATTTTTGATAAGTAAAACAAAAATTAATAAAAAAAAAATATTCAGATTTTGGTTTTCTGAAATAATAATAATATTCCTATTATAGAAAAAAGTAGTGGAACACATTTACGATTGACTTCATTCACGCATTTTTTGTTAGTTGATGCAAAACTCATCGTAGATATTCCTTCCAACATTTTTTTTTTAAATAATTTTGAACAAATATTCAAGTGTGTGGTTCTTTTTGTGAACTTTTGGAAGAACTGTGGGTCTCATCCGGACACGTAATTACATTGACTAAATCACTTCTAAACGCAAGACGCTCGGAAATATATTTACCTAAAGATTATGAATGAAGTATTAAGTGCTCTAAAAATAACTCTCTTCGATGTTATGATTTTGCATAACACTCGAGGAATTAGCACGTGATAAGCTCCACGCTTTATGTAACAAAATGAGTCTTTTGTCAAGGTCTAAAGTATTTTGTGATCAGATTTTAACCTAGTGGATAAATTATAATAATTTATAATAATAGATAATATATATTAATAAATATTAATATAATATATATATATAAATATATATATAATATATTAATATATATATTATTATTAATATATATTATATAATATATATTTATAATATAATAATATATATATATTATAATAATATATTAACTTTGCATTTGAAGCTTAACACTAATAAAATTACTATTTATACCAATTGCAAAATTTTTATTAAGTAAAAAACTGTTTTTATAATAATTAACCATAAACTAATGAGTAGGGGGATAAACTATATCACTTTCAATATTATCATGTGGCACTTCAGAAATAATAACATTTTCCTTATTCTCAAATGCTACTTCTTCTACAGTAGATTCTTGGGACTTTTGGTTCTCGCACATCTGGGTGAGATATGTTTGTACGAGCACTGTTACTTTCTATCTGGAAAATGTTGGCCCGAAGAAATACTCTTTAAAAAATATAACTTTACTAAAAATTTTAAAAGTATAATAACAAAAGTATTGTTTATATCATCAAAATCAATATTTATTCTGACTTCTCATTATCCAAAAGAAAACAAAGAAAGACTGAAAAAGGAAAAAGAATCCTTTTACGAGGATGATAAGTAAGACAAAAAACTAGAATAATGGATGCCAATTTAAATTGGCAGTACTTTCTATATGAATATAAGCTGTCGATTGAAAGAAGAAGAAGAAAATAATATACAATGAAATGACTATATAACTCCAAACCGCGTGCATTACCGAAGCTGACTAAAATACTAATTTACTCAATAAAGACTACCCTTCCGAAGTCGCTCAGACGCCAGAGATATCACTATCTACTTAAACGGGTTGAAGAAACTACTGACAAAGAAGCGAGTACCCCAGTGCTGCGCAAAAGTACACCTGCTAATGTCCCTGGCTTCAGTGTGCGAACAACTGTAGAGCGGTATATGTTAAACCCCTTCTCGATGATTATGACCGCAATATAAGTGTAAACAATGCCCCCTCTTTACCGATATCCTGTAAATAATAGGATGTCGAGATAGGTGCGCTCTCGACCAGGTAGCACAGTCGGTCGCGAGCAGAGAAAAGATGGGGTAGTTTGCCTGAATCAGCGGTAGAGGTGTAAGCGTGGCCATGATAGATGGCAAGGCTCAAATCTTTGATAACAACAATTTTATGGCCTTGTAGGCTCCGAAATAGAATGCTAAGGAGAAAAAGCTTCTATCTGTCCTCACATTATCAAAATACATATCAATATTTATACCACAAGAGAGAGATATCATCTACGCCATTACTGATCTCTCATCACAAATAAAATGGTGAATGAGGAACAACCATTTGTCGAAGAAGAATATTGAATGAAATTGATTTTATCCGAATTTGTGCAGGGAATAAGCATCAGGCCTGGATCCAATTGGTGAAACCAAAGTAGACAAACTTCTGGTGTTCAAGACACGAGACAGACATAGCACAAAACATCGATGAACATCATTTGAAGGTGAAATTAAAATTACTAAATTACTGTTAAGCTTCACCGAGTAGAAACAAAGGGACAAAAATGAGATCTTTATTAACAATAAGATTCATTAGCATCATGTTATTAATAAAAAGTGGGAGATAAGATTCATTTTAGAAAAAACTAACATATATATACAAAGATCAGTATGACCTCAAACCAGTAATTATCAAACCTACAGTATGTCAGAATTGTAGTAATGGTTAACTATTCAGATCCATATTATGTTTGCGGAAGTATACAGAAGATAGAGTTGAATAAAGGTTGTATGATACTGAAATGTTCCTATATAACTCTATTAGATGTAATTAATGATTATTGTATCCCCTGATTATCATTGTTTAGTTTAATATTAAATATGATTTTTTAAAAAAAATTTAATTGATAAAATGTTATATCATTAAAGTAATTTTTATCCTTAGGATATAAACAATTGTTTAAATTAACACTATTACGGTACTTGAGTTTAAGCAGTCTTATTTACTGTATTGATATTATATAATATATATATTAATATATAGATAATATATAATATTATTATATATTATATATATATATATATATAATATTATTATTTATTATTTATTTAATATTATAAATATATATATATATATATTATATTAATATATTAATATTTAATATTAATTATATATATATTATAATATATATAATATTATATTATTATATATATATATAATATATAAGATTTATATTATAATATATTATATTAATATTAATAATATAATAAATATATATATATATATATTATAATATTATATTTAATATATATAATTAATTATATATAATATATATATTATATTTTGCAACTCTGAAAATTTTGCAGAAAGTATCAAAGGACTCTGAAAATATTTTTAATAACATTGGAAAAAGTTTTCGTTTTTTAATTCGTAAATTACGTCACCCTGTTTAATTTACGGTATATAATTGTATAACTGTGAGAAATATATTATATTATTTATTCTATAATTAATTGTTATGTACTTTCTCAGATATATTATATAAATATATTAAGTATATATTATATACATAATATAATATATTAATAATATATTATAATTAATATTAATAATATATTAAATATATATATATAAATATAAAATATATATTATATAATATTATATATATAAATATATATAATATATATAATATATATAATAATTAATATTAATATTTTCTCTCACATACCATTGCTGTTGCAATTTGTATCTTTATTTTTACTTCATAACTGCTAAACATTTATTTTATCTTGTATATTGATCCCAGATCAATTTAATAATAGTACAGTGCTTATCGAAGGAAGAATAATTTGGAATAGACATATTAAAAATTGTAAAATAATTGAAAAGCTCAACAGAATGTTCCATTTTCGTTCCGGATGTAATTAAAACTGGATATTTATTAGTGTCTGAACAGTGAATTAGCAACGAAATCAATTGTACAGTTTTGTGATTTGGATGAAAATACGTGTTCAGCTATGTTTTTTTATTTTACATTATATAGATTCTGTGTTTTTCTTCAAATACATATTCAAATTAAACCTCTGAACACTTTTATGAGCTTATTGTTGAATAATGAAAGCCTTTATATATCTTATTATTGCGATTGCAGTAAATTTCCGAAAACTTAACCTACATGGATTTACTTGCTAAACAATGTTTCTTTTTTTCGGAGAAGATTTTTGAACTACAAAAATATTCCCGAGACGTCTCTGGAGTTTCCCACGCTCTCCAATATGAACGTTGCATTGATAATTCCATATTATTGAAAGACTTATATTTTTTTACTTTAACGTTGTGCCTATGGAGGCAAATAAAAATTTATTGTAGTATCATATCCAAAAATATATTTGGAAAAAATAAATGGAATGAATACAGGGTGCACAATGACGCTTAATTAATGAAATGTTTTATTTAGTCTTATTTTTAATAAATTTAAAAGTTGTAATTTCAAGGAGTCAGTGAGGTTTCAAATATTTTTAACTTCAAAAATATATATATATTATATATGAGGTAAAATTAAAATATTGCCACATAACCTAATTTTCTAATAAATTCTTTAAAAGATGGTAATTTCAAAGTCCTATTTAAACAATTATGCCCCAAAATAAATTTATATCTTAAATTATTTTAGTTGGGCATATAGAAAAAATCTGCTAATAATTTTCTAGATTATATCACCGGAAGTCTAATTTATTGATTAATACACATGTGTAACAAAAAAGAAATTTTTTTTGTTTATCTTGTGGCTTATCATGCGTGATAAGGGTTATCTGTGATCTTCAAAATGTCTATAATGTCTTCACTTACACTTAAGATTGAATTTTCCTTTTCATATATTTTAAGTATATATTATTCTTTACTAATAGCTAGTTAACTATGATTATTATTTAAACTACAATAATAGTGAATGTGTTTATATTACATCTATATAGCATAAAGCTATAATATATTTATTTAATTAGGAAAACATTTTAATCTATTATGTATATATTATTATAAGGGGTCGTGTTTAAAAATATTGTTTATAAGCATTTTTCAAAATCCTTCGTTGCGTTGTCGTATTACACAAAGGGATCACTTTAAAGTAAACGCTAATATTATGAGTCCATAATTATTGGGCTTATGAGGAAATATATGAAAAAAAGCTATAATTTATTTTTAATTATTTTTATTCTCCAAAACATAAACCAGGAAATAAGTAATATATATCCTCCCTTACGTATAAAACCCCAATTCCTTCTTACTTATTATATTCCTAATCTCTTTATATACTATCTACATTCCACACTGTGTAAACTCCTTAATATTATAATAATAGATAATTAAATTACTATATATAAATACATATATTAAATAACTACACATTATATATATATTAAACTTTTTGGGAACAAATGTAGAAGAATTTTTCTAACTTCCTCAAATGACTTCTGTTAGTCGATTATTTTTATTCAACACGGCTTCCTCGCACTTCTGGCATAATTAAGAGACACACTCTAACCCCATGATATTCTGTAGCATAACGACTCAACATTAAAATTTATTCAACTTCTTACTAAGATTCTCTACAATTATAACCTAAATATTATATATTCTTATATAAAAATTACTCTGGCTATCACTCACATAATCAAAAACACTATATAATACTTCTAGCATCATAATATACATTATAAAGTTACCTTCTTAGATTACATATATATAAGTCCGAGACACCATAATCTAATTTCGCAAAAATATATATAAAATATCTCATACCAATTATTTAAAGTAGAAATTGGTTACCCAGATTAACCTATTCAAGGGAAAGTTAACAGATAACAACATACAGTATCAATTATTAGTAATAAGAAATCACATCAGTATATATATATAGGTATTTTAGATTCAATGACAAAAAGATTTTGTACCTTAGATGTCCTTGTCTCAACGTGGAATTCATAATATGTTTAGGTTGCATTGTTTTGAACGTGAGTCCATATAGTAGGTTGCAATTGCTCTGCAATCGTGATCCGGTCTAGGTTTAGGTTCTACTGTACCCCCTTTTAAGGTTCAGGTATGAATTAAATGTACCTTTGAGGTAGTAAGACGCATTTGAATGTGACTCAATTTTCATTTCCTTCTATATCATACCCTATTCAACTTATATTCACCTCAGTTACCAACCTACCCAAAAACCTTACAAAATGCATACCTAACATAGTAATATTATATATATATATAATATATATATATATATAATATATATATATAAATAAATCACTTGAGTGCAGATGATATATATCAATACATCATATATTGCCCATCCAAGTACAGCCTAGACAACACCTGATAATTGCATGGTATTCCACCGTACTTGCACTCCACTTTGAAGTCGGGCGTGGCGGAGCTTCACCAACACTGACTTTTCTATACGAGGCTCTAAAGAGATAATATTTCAGAGACAAACCTGCGCCACATACGAACTGACACGGAAAGTATATATTTGGAGTAACTTACATGCATCATCTCTCTTTAATCAACATCATTAAAAACATATATAAATATATCTCCACTAACAATAAAACACCCAAAATTTTAAGTTATATAATATATACTATATAATATATATATATAATGTAAACTGGTTAATCAATATTATCATCATTTATTATACTAAACCTAGACATAAAATATACGTATTGAATATAAATACATTTAACTAAAAAGTAAACAATAGAAAATAGGAAACTAAACATACCAAGAACCATAGCTGGCACTGATTGACCCTCAAAATATTGTAATTATGAATCTTATATAGCACAATTTCACATCATCTAACTCAAAGGCGGCCAACACATTCATATCCACATACATACACATATCATCTTTGCTCACACACAATACAATGTGCGACATATCTTTTAGTATAAAGGTGTAATCCACAAAGCGCGAGCACTTAAAAAGAATACTCCACAAATACTCAGACCCTTATAATCTTATAGGCATCATCTAGAAATTTATATATATATATATTAAATAACATATGCTACAAACTTGCCAATCACAACTACAACTCTGCAACAACACTTACACAAAGAAATTAAAAGATTTCAATCATAATGAATATAATATATAAACATTTAGTAAGTAGATATTATAAGTAAGGCATATGTTACTATATGCTAAAAAACACATTAAACACTCAGTACTAAACTAACCACATTCACAGTTGACAACTATTTTTCAACCGCTTACTTATACCTACAGGTTTAAAATCCTCTCCTCTACTTCATACCACATAAATATGCTTACCTTATTATACAAAATAAAATCTACTCTCAAAAACATATCCAGCTACCACCACAATTGATAGGCACTAACCACTTTATATAATTATATTACCAACCTATAGTAATTTACATAATACACAACTATAACTAGTCAAAAAATTTTCTCAAAATCTCAATTCCAACAATCCTAATAACATAATATATACTAATATGAAACACCCTACCAGATTAAATTATGCATTATCTGTAAATATATTATTAATGATACATATTCACCAGTAAAATTTAGCAATATCTAGAAATTTGACTATTCATTCTTTACCTCTGTTAATAGTCTAAAATCATCTATTGGTACTCTACAAATTCTAATAATATATGTTGGCTCTAAGTTCACCATTACTATTTATTCCTAAAATATATATCCCCTAAGGTAACGTGTAAAAATATAGTGATAATTATATAAATAATACCTCTTAATAAGCACAGGTAAAATTATAAATATTCTTATTATAAATATTATCTGTCCACTAAAAATATCTTTTAGGTAGCAACTCTCATAATGAGTCTCCTAAGTATAGGTAGGAATAAATAACTATAGGATAATCTCACTTCCTTTATCTATAGACATAATACTATATATGACTAAATATACTATTAATCCATCCTACTAGAAGCTCTAATCTATTATTAGGGACTAATTACACTAATATAGAAATCATACCGCCTCTACTGTTATCATTTGGAGGTCATAGTTTAGTGATATGTCATAAGTACAGGATAATATTATATCTTAAGTTAAGTATAGTTATTATATATAATATAATATATATATATATATATATATATATATTATACTATATAATATATATTATATATAAATATATTATGATGGCCACATCTTAAAGGGATAGTAGCTACAATATTAAAAGTCGTCATCTCAAAAAGTTACAAATAGTTGGACGACGTTTCGACCCTAGAAAAAACTTTGGTGAGAAAGTTAAAAAAGCCTAATTAGATCCTAATATGCCGAACGATAGACGATAAACAAATATCTCTACTATTGTTAGAGTTGGCTTCTCTGTCATGCTCTCTCTAAATACCTGAATGATACCCTGAGGTTTTTGGGTCGAAACATATCCAAATTTATTATAGATTTTAAGTGTTTGTAACTAATCTTACTACATAAATAAGACGATTAATATTTTACTATTTTTATTATGATATAATTCTATGTATATAATATATATATATATAATAATATCATATATATAATATAAATATATATATATATATATATATATATATAATAAATATATAATAATATATAATATATATATAATTAATAATATATATATATATAATTTATTTTAATAATATTAATATATTAATATATATATAACTAATATATATATTATATAATAATTAATATTATATATATATAGTTATATATATATTATATATATTTATAATTATATATATAATTAAACAAATAACTATATATAAATAATATATATATATATAATGATAATAGAATATTTATATTTTATTTATATATTTAGTATATTCTATAATGTAATAATATTTCAAACTATAAGTACATGCATATAATAATATAATATTATACATAATATAATATATTATTTTACCAATTGCCTTATAATCTAATTGATATATATATCCTTTATATATATATTAGTGATTTATATATTAATCATTTAATAAAATTGTTTAAAGCTATTTCTTTTAATTATAAAATAATTCATATTAAATTTGATCCTCACAACTTTATAACTTTATAATCTAAGATAGTAGAGAAAGAAACAAGCTACAGCGATAAATAATGGATAACAAACTGTATATTGAATCCAACATTAGAAAGTTCTTATCCAAAATAATATACTCATATAAATATTTCAAATATTCCTAAAAATATTATTTATTCCAATCAAATTTTAAGAAATGTTGATAATTATAACAATACTAATATACAATACATATGCGATGCAATAAGAGTTTGTGGGTATTAAATATATTTGCTACGATTATACCTTTAAAAATTAAAAGCAAATAAAAATTGAGGTAATATTCGTAATAATAAATATATTTATTTCATAGTTAAAATAAATAAATTTATTATAATAAACAATAGTTTTTAGATTAAATTAAATGCACAAATTATATTAAATAAAACAAAGAGAATAATAATAATAATATTCATACATTTATGATAGTAATAAAAGCCTAGTGACTTTACTTGCTAACAAGCAAGCTCCAGCGGTCAGGGGTATTGTAGTCACACTTTGAGACACATTATAATATGTTTTAACACATTAGACTCTCAATGTTCATTCTTTAATTGCCTATATTTTCAGGGTTCTTTTATCTGGATGTTCATATAAATGATATAAATACCTAAAGGAATTCAGTGTTATCCAAGCTAGAAAACAAAACAAATACATAAGGTTGTGTAATATTTAAAGAAAGTTAAAAGTCAATAAGTGTATTTTATAATTATAAGTTTTACGTGTTCACATTAACAAAGAGTATCAAATCATATCAACAATAGTCTAATGCTCTCTCCTCTCTCTTCTCTTCTACCATTCTACCTTAACATACATCTTCATTCAACTGTCAGCTTCTAATATCTCGATCTCTCATAGCAATCTCTCAATATCTCTCTTCCATTCATTTATTTAATATATAAAGATAATATTCTTTCTTCAAATCAATTTTATTTGGTAGTAGTATATACCTAAAAATATATAATAAATTATTAATAATTACTATTAATATTTTTATTATAAAAATATTTAATTTATAAAACCTATAATTAGTTAGTCTGATTAGTTAGAACTTTTATGGCATATTAAGCATGTAAATATGAATTATTTTTAGCAATTATAGCTTATCATATTTGTATGAAAAAAATAAATATATATATATATATAAAATAATAATATGTATTACATAAACTCTATAAGTCTCACTAGATAATGACTTTTTGGAAAAGGCCTTGGAGTGGCACACTCAGTAAACACCATGGGCCAGATCATGAGAAAACATTTTTCTCAATTGACTAAAAGAGCAAGAACTTTTGCCGAAACGCTGACCGTGTACAAACAAAAAGAAAATGTGTAATTCGAACTCAGTTATCATAATTAACTAGTGAGAATATCTGACGAGAAGAGGCATGTAACGAAGCCATTTATTTTATCACACAAAAAAAAACGATATGAGAGTCATATGATTGGCTCAGTAAAGGTCAAGACCTGGCGCATACAAGTATATCTTACTATCAAATAAAAAGTTCTTTATGAACCTATATCGTGTAAGCTTACTCACATACCTCATATTAGATAGAATTATTGAGATATATTTATTGAGATAAATATTTGAGAATAAGAGCGTTTAATTTGCAAACAATCAGATAAGTAAGGTTTAGGCGTTGTGTGGCGTGAAGGGAAGCTTTATCTAGGATAGGGAAGTCATTAGATATGTCGAAAGAGTTCCAAGAAAATCATAAGCTCATAGTGTGAAAAATAGGGAGAAGTCCTTAGACTAACTTACTCTCATTTCAAGATTGTGCATTAGTGTGACTGGATGTGATCAGACCACACCTCTAACAGGGATGTAGTATTGATCAAATTGTCACATTTGGGGAGTGGGAGTTTTTTAGCATAGTAGCTCTCTATGGAGTGATAGCAACAGAGCTGTGACATCTCTCCTAATCACTAACCCAATATTTGCTTATTCAGGAAAACGATATGTAAATGGTAAAATGATTGTGTGTAACTTTTTCTGTAATCACTAAGAATGATAATCAATTTTGTTATGAGGATCCTTGTGATCGTTAATCATATATCGGAAAAAATTAATTCCATGAAAATTTGCCTTGATGATGATTGCGTTGTTACTTAATTACTTCTTTGTTAATTCAATAAATACTCAGGGGAAAATTTACATGAAGAAATGATTGACTTACAAAGTTATCTCGAAGCTAAAGTACATTTTAAGTATTCTTTTCTGAAGAGGAAACAGAATCCATTGCAAAATTGCTCAGATTCGAACACATTGACGGAGGAAATGAACGTTGAAATTATTAAGGAACAAACCAAGTATTTTGCCCAAATTCCATGCTTATTTTGCATTTCCGAAAAGAATAATGCAAAATAAATATAAAGGTTGATTACTATCCACTATCGAAGCGTTGATAGTAGGAGAGTGTGTAAAAAGATGAGAGTTGAAGGTTATTACACCGAAAATTTGTATAAAAAAAAAGATAATTTGTTTATGTGAGTAGGGCACTCACGAAGAACTTTAAGAACGCCTATTATTGCTACATTTTTATAACATTACACCGCGTAATGCCATAGGAACATCATTGCAGTTTAACATGTCCATGACGTCATAGAATTATTTCAAACATAAATAGCCTTAAATATTCTAATAGAATAAAATTCTGCGCAGAAAGAAAAAGGAAAGTAATAGGAAAACATCGATATAGATAAACTTGGTTCCAGACTTCTATCGCTATAATAACTCTTAATGAAATTATATATATTTTGAGTATGATTTGCGCGCATATTGCAAAATGATATTTATAAGATCGCCGATGAAATGCAACGATGATATATTAAGAAATTAGTCCTTGAGAGAGATAGTTGGAAAGGAATAGTTACATGAAGTTTGAGTAGTATATTCTCGCATGAAATAAGTCTCTCTCTTAAAAATCTTATATCTCCTCTCATACTCGTCTACTATCATTCTGGTCGATTTAAAGATAATCTCACGGTTTTCATATAAATCTCATGTTAGGTAAGGATTTCGAATACTTATTGATAGAAACTTTAATTAAAAATTATGTTAAAAGACGTTGTAGGGTAAGTTATTATTTGAAGTAGTAGATAATCCTTCCCTCTATTTAGGCACATAGGGTTAATTATAATTTAAGTATATCGTATTATCATAACAGAGAATAGGAAATAAAGTTAAAAAAGATAGCAGACGAAATCTTGCTCAAGAATTTAATTATTGCATTGTCATTTGTGTAAGAAAGGAATTTATTGGTGCAACGAAGAAAGTGGATATAGGATAATATTGGTTTGGGATTAAAAAACTCTCATGGTAAGAGAAAAGAGAGAAGAAGATGTGAAAGGATAGCGGGATGAACTTTTGAGAGGGTCTGGTAAGCGAGGAATGAGATCATAAGAATTAGACTGGAAGGACGAGACAGTAGAGGGGAGAGAGAAGATGGAGTACAAGAGACGCATGAAATAATAATGTGTATATTTGAGAGATGAATTCGCAGATAAGAGAGAAACCAAAGAAGAAATGAGGGATGGAGAGGAAGCTGTAGTGGATGCAAGAGGATACACGCTGTAGGTGGTGGAAAATCTGGGGCTCCATTGGAACATGGAAGTGTGGAGGAGTTTCATAGATTACTGGGAAGTCTCTCATACTTGAACTGGTGAGAAGAAGGCAAGAATTTGATATCATTAAATAAGGCAGCTAAACTAATTAATTTCATTTCAAACATGAACTTCATAAGACAAACTAATTCGTTATATTAAACATTATAATTATATTAGAAATACAAGCTAACAGCTTAATCAGTTCATATTTAATAACTTAATAATGGAAGAACTCTGCAAATAGCAATATTTTGATCAAAAACAACGTATGTAAGACTAACTTGTGTAATTTCAAATCCTATTTTCATTAAAAAAGTGGCATACTGTGAAGTCAGAATAGTCTCTGATATTTTTTCCATAAATATTTTATTAAGGCGCTCCACTCTTCTTGATGTAAAGGCGGAATTTTCAGAACCAAATAGAGACGATACTGAAGCTAAAGGTTTCATTTGAGTATTTTCTTTCTTCCTGTAAAAATACATATCTTAATTATGCAGTAAGGAAGAGAGAGAATATTAACTAATGGTAATAGTAGCAGAAAATTGAACTCTGAAAGCTGAATAAATTTTTTAATTTCAATCCGGAATTGGGTTGGAGGAGCAGAGTTCTGGAATATTCAAAATGAATATATTTTGTTTGACTCTAGAAGATGATTGGTTGCACACTTGACGTGTATTAAAAACTATTTTGCCAAAACTTAGAAGAGCGCTGAAAAAGCAGAACTCCCGTAAAGTATGGCAAAAGAATTTTTTTTTTTTTTTTGTATTTCTAAAACAAAAGAGAGTTAAGAAAAGACTCATCAATTTAACATGAACTTAATTGAAGTGATCATTTTAAACCAGGGCTGCGAGTTGGAATCAGGATTAAAACTAGAGCTGCAAGGTTTTTGGTAGAGTTGGACCCACAAGGATTTTGGGTGGAACCAAAGCCAATATATATATATATATATATATATATATATATTATATTCATTACTATATATATATATTATATATTATAATACACTATACTATATATACTATATATTATATATATATATGATAGTATATTATATATATATATATATATATCATCATAGTATATATACCTTTTCTTAAAATAAATGCTCATTTCTGGCCAAAATTGTTGGATAAAACAGTCCTTTGTGTTAAAATTAAACCTTTCAACATTGCTTGCTGAGTATGCAAATGGTACAAATAATTTCAAAGTTGCGAAGTAAGTGTTAGATCAAGTATACATTTTTGCACTCGCCAACATTTTCTATATCAATTTCAATGTCATTCAAGCAGTGTCGAAAGTATGATCTTTGACTAATTACCAATTTATTTCGCTGTTTAGTAAGAATTTTTCTCTTCAATGACCTTTTGTTTTTCTCCAATCACAAGATCTAAAGGTTTAAATCAAACCAATTACTACTGTAGAATATATTAATATATATATATACGGTATAATATATATATATATAATTACTATATATATATATAATATTATATTGTATATATATATTAATTATAAAAATGTATTATATTATATAGTAATATATATATATGAACCCATATACATTTATTCAAAACTTTAAACCAAAGTGTTAAAATAAAAAAAGAAAATTAATTATGTTATAACTTTTATAATATTCATTTTGTGTCTTTTATTACTACGCTTTATCAATACACAAAATAAACTTCCCATACTCTACAGAACATGAACTAACAAGATTTTTAATATATAGCTACTGTATTAATTTTATTTTACAAAACTTATTCAAATGTTATCAATTTTTATTAATAGTGTAACATAGAATAAGTAGAATATATATATAGGTTATAAATATTATATATATAGTATAGTATAAAATAAATAATATATCTATATATATAAACATATATATAAATATATAAAAAAATATCATGTCAATAAAAAAGTAAAAGATCTCAATTCATAATTTTTTGATCCTGGAAAGAAGAGCACCCTCTAAAAGATGCCTTCAGACAACTAACAACAAAAAACGAAAAATCAAGCACCATACAGACCAGTGAAGATGGGAACTTCAGTCACACCGTAATAGCCAGGCCTCCAGCCTCAGTTTAACTTGACTATTTTCCGTCGACACTAACAACAATTTGAAGATGTCACAATAACAAAAATTCAGCATAGAGTGAAGACGTGAGCAACAGTCACACCGTTAATCCCAGGCCTACCAGCCTCAGTTTAACGTGACTATTTTTATCGTCTCTAATACCAATTTTAAGATAACGAATACCTTCAAGCAACATACAGACCAGTGAAGACAGGAACATCAGTAACACAGTTAATCCCAGGTCTTCCAGTCTCAGTTAGACGTGGCTATTTCCGTCGACACTAAAATAACTAACTACTCTCACTACGGAAGGACTCACGGATCTCATCTTCAGGTAAACTTCCACTTCGAATATTGAGCTCTCTGGGTAAAATTGAATAAAGATTCATTCATATGCGGTAGTACGTACAAAACATATTGGCACATATACCTCTGCTACTATATATGGATAAATTACCTGAAGAAATGTTTCATCACCAATATGTATTTGGTAGTAAGTCTAAATTAACTTGAGCACGCTACTATATATGTACTGGTTATCGTAGAAGAATGGAGAAGAATCATTTTCAATATTGTGATATATTTACTATACTAGAAGACCTCATACCAATATCGCTGTATATATCTTCATTCAAGCTGCATTCTTCTTAGTGATTTATACTCTCTTCAAATTCGCACCAAAGAAATCACCATTAAACTTCATACTTGCCTACCGAACTTCATCATTCATTTGTTGATTCGCCTTCAATAAACGCCACTTCATCTGCTGAACACCAGGACCAAAGGATCGTAATAGCGTTTAATGACTACAAGTGTAAGGTGGGAAGTATTATAGACCGAAGAACAATTTTCATGAAGATATACCTATGGCGTAATTTAACTTTCAAACTAGATATCTTAAAAAAGAATGCAAGGTATCCTATATAATACAGGACAATTCAAGTTTTGATAATATTTTCTTTCTCTTTATTAAATAGCAATTATTTTGAAATTAGAAATGTTAATTTATATGCTAGATTTTCTACTTTACTCGAAGCTTAATTCCCTCTGTAAAACCACCTCCACTGCTAATTTAGGGCCATGACTTAGTGTTATTTGACTTTAAAAAGTACTTTATATATAATATATACTATTATAATAATATATATATATTAATACTTAATAATATATATAATATAACATTATATATATAAGTATAGTAGTATATATATATATATCATATATAATATCAATATAATATATATATGATCATTGTCCGAATAGCTGAACACCTGTATCAAAAACAAAGTAGCTCATTTAAAAACTGAATACAATTTTGAAATCAGCGAACATTTTATTGCAGGAAAATGAAGAAAATTAAACGAAGAGTAGATTTTTTATTTTTAAAAAAAAAAGTATATAATAATAAATATGATATAGTTTACGATAAGTTCCAATTGAGATGCAGTTTTTGGTAAACAAAATTATAAAAGATGATGAATGCTTGAAAAGTCGATTGGTCATAGGAGATATAGAAAGAGCATCAGGTAAATGTTTTTTAGTACCAGTAATGAGCAGAATTAGTTAAATTGGTATTTAAGTAATAGAGACATACCATGAAGGCCAACATACAACAATGTATAACAGATTAAGTAGAAGATCATCAAATCCCAAAGCAAAGCCTCATTTATTTAAAAACAAAGCCAAACCTAAAAATAACCTAACCTGACCTAACAACCTAGCCTTACCTCAAGCCCTACCTAACCGAACCCAAATAACCTAGCATAATATATATATATATATATAATATAGTATATATAATATATATTTAAACTTTTAGATACAAAATATAGTTATAATATATTATATAATAGATATATATACCTATATATATATAAATACCGCAAAACATGAATAAAAAATGTTTTCATTCACAATTAAAAAGCTAAATTTTCCAGATATTGGAATAGGAGTTTAGCTGCCAAAAAAATTTTTTAAATAGTGCTTTAAGAAATTAAAGTATTATAATGTTAATTAATTTATTAATATACTGTATATATTATAATATATTAAATTACATTGAAGGTTTTCATTTGCGTATTAAAATGGTTGCCTGAAATTCAACAATTATTCAGTTTTTATTAGCTCTATCGCAGTTTTTAGATACAGGTGTCAGCTCTACCGGACGCTGCCCGATATATATATATATAAACTATATATATATATATATATATATATATATGATATATATACCTATATAATATATATTTATACTATATATATATATATATATATATATATTATATATATATATCATCAACCCGACTGGCTCCTTGGGGCCCTCGCTAGAGATGAAAAGCGGCGCCCCTTCGTTGAGAATTTAGAGATAATTATTAGAATATGTAATTGAAAATTAGTGCTAAAAAAAAAAAAAAAAAAAAAAAACAAAAAAAAAAAAAAAAAAACATAGCACATGTATACAGAAAGATCACTTGCAAAATAGGTGAATAAAAAAATAAGCTTTTTGTGATGCAGTTTACTTTCACAATAAATGTTTATATAATTATTTATATACCGTACCTAAACTAGTTCCCTGCTATAAAAAATAAGTATTCAATTAATTAACGAGTGTTTATTTCCAAGCATTTAAGATTGAGTAATATTTTTAGTTTTAAGCAACCAAATCACACTGTTGAAGCCATAATAGTCTAAATCTAACTGTAATACCTCAATAAATATTAAAAATGGACACAAGTCACAACGGTAAAAAACCTAGCATATGAAAAGAAAAACAAAGTCCTCTTTAATTGTGATTTAATTGTTACAAATTGTTGATCACCTGCAAAAAGAAAAAAAAGAGAAAGAAGAAAAAAGTTCGGAATGATAAAGAAAGAAAATTAGGGAAAATGAAATGGTAAAAATGAGGTTTACATTTTACGACGTTTTAGGAAAATCTATACTTCCTAAATTGGAGTTTTTTGTTAAACGGAATTTCTTTCTTTGGGAAGAAAGAAGATTAGACATAAAGTCCTGGCTTAAAGTAGATCTAAGTCGTTTCTTAACTGAAGTTTTAAGTTTAGAAAATGACCCTCACATTACTTGTGTTAAAGGTTATGGTTATACAAACTTGTAAGCTACATATAGGTTGATAAACAATCAAGATTGTGCGATTTCACAAAACAACGAAAAAAGCGCACTGTTAAACACCGAAAACGATTTGTATTCGTCAGAGCAGAATGTGTCTATAACATTTTCAAGTCTTTTTCCAAATTCATCATTCTAGCCATCGCCAATTGACAGGATCTCTTTAGCTCATTCTAGATTGTCTGCTTGTCTTTATGCAGTTTTATAGCCATTGTATAAATTCATACTGATCTGCAAAACTGTTTCAGCATCCCATCAACAACTACTTTTTCACTTCACAAGTTTAAAAAGTACTTCAAACGGACTTCGTAGGAAAACTATCAAGCATTGTTCTGGCACGATCTAAACACTGAAAAAGATCAATTTATAGTTTGAGCAGTTGAGATTCCAGAAGCTTCATATTGATTTTTCACCAGACTTTACCTTTTTCTTTGAAGTTTTTTTTTCCTTGAAATCTAATTCTAACTTCTACATCAATATTGGTTATCTTCTAATTTGCTATAATGTATTGCTAATACTTTTGTTTTAACAGAGCCTGAAGTTTTATCACTCTTTTATCGCCTACTTGTGAAGGAAGCTTCCTCCTCCAGTCCAGGCAGTAGAATAGTCAATGGTTTTACTTTAAATACATTATGGAGATATACAAGAAATAAAATTAATAAAAACAGATAGACATACAATAGGTTTTCAAATTTGGACCACTGACTGATTAAATTTCTTGCATAATTGTAGACGTGTAGTCAAAACTTCCATTTGATATTTCTTTTAAAACAGTAATAAAACTGAATAGTTTCTCTGCGTTTACACTTTCTTCACTTCTAAAAATTCTCATCGATAATAATTGAAGAAAGATCTTTATGTGTTGCTCCAACACTTGTGGCTCCGTATTTTTGCACACAATGCATTTTTTATGTCAATATGTTTTCTCTTGTTCCCCTCCCATACGGCCATTCTTTAATAAACGACCGTAGAAAACCAGCAGATTAATAATATATAATAATATATATATATATATATATATATATATATTATAATATATCATAATATATAAATATATATATCATATATATATATATTACTATATATACACAATATATATTATATATATATATATATATCAATATGATATAATTACTCCTCTGTCCCAAAAGACAGTTTACTAAATATGCCAGAACGACTGGTAAATGTAGCCCCTTGACGCATACGATGAGTAGCTAGTTACCTAGCTACATATCCATTACCAGTTAACCAGATGTATTAAATCAATCTGCACGACATCTGTTATGTTATGCGTGTGTTCTAACGTCCGTTTTCGTTATTTGCACTAATCTTTTTGTGTATGGCGTGTTTTCTATCCTTTAGTTACGTTTGTGCATGCAGGTAATATTGAACAAGCTTGTACCGTATCAAATTCTTTGTGAAACGTAACAAGTCTTTGCCACTGAGACATTTGCTTTCTTTAAACGGAAGCTTATGGATGCCATCTATCGAGAACTATGTTTTTAAGTGCACAAAGCTTTCAAAGACCCGAAAAAATGTTGAAGAGAAAGTGTTGAAGACGACCCTCGTTGTTGAAGACGACCCTCATTGTTGAAGACGACCCTCGTAGTTGAAGACCAGACTCGTCAACAAACGATGAAAATGTGAAGTTGTTAGAGCTGTTATGGAGAGAGACCACCGGTTCAGTGTCAGATGTGATTGCAGAAGAAACTATTTGGAATGAAAATGCAGTTCATAGAATTTTAACGAACCAATTTGCAATGCGAAAAATTTGGAAAAAACTAATGCGAAAAACAACTTGTCTGAGGAGCAGAAGCGACACAGGGTCAAAATTGTCAAGATTTAGTTGAAAGACTCGAAATGGAGCACAATTTTGGATAAAGTTATAACAGGGCGATGAATAATGGTTTTTGAGTACGATCCTGCAAACCAAACGACAAAGTGCGAAATTGCGCACAAAAATTCTCCTCGTCCGAAAAAGCACGTATGAGCAAGTCTAAGATGAAAAACCCACTGATAATTGGTTTTTGACAGCCGTGTATGCTGCCACAAGGAATTGTACCTTTAGGACAGGACAGATTAATCACAGTATTTTACAGAAGATGTCTTTTGAACGAATTCGGACAAACGAGTTCAGCGAATCAGGACAGACATTGCAGACGATTGGGTGCTGCACCATTATAGCGCGCATCTCACACTGCGCTCTCACTTAATAGAATTTCTGCTAAGAAAACCTTAATACTTCCCATCCTCTATACACTCCAGATCCTAACTCCGTGCGATTTCTACTCTATCCCTAAGCTGGGAATGAAGTGGAAGAATCAATTCATTTGTGGCGACGATGGAAAACATAAAAAAAATATGTAAAACGTGAACTACACACAGCTCCTAGGCAAGAAGCATGACTATCCGGATACTGCTGCATGACACCAGTGGGAGAAACGTTGGGAACGTTCTGTGTAAACCTCACAAGGTCATACTTCGAAGGAGATTAACTTATAATATTAGGGTGTCCGACCTGACATATAAATGACGACATCAGAGTACACTTACTTTTGCGGACATTATATAGATATATATATATATAGACTATAATAAAATGTTGTGATATAGGTATATATATATATATATTATATATATAGTATATATATATATAATGCTACTATATATACTATAATAAATATATAACTATATATATAGATAATAACTTTTTTATAAATATATTTTTCTTGTTTTTTTTTTGTTTTTTTTTTTGTTTTTTTTTTTCGTTATTCACCACCTCTCACGGGCAATGCCCTTTGAGAGTTTAAAAACAACAAAAATTCAAAACTGAACGGAAACTACGCAGATGAGCACACGCGCGCTTTAAAGTGAGGAGATTAAATTGAGTAGGAAACACAGGAGATGGAAGAGAATTCCACAGAACAGAGGTTGCAGAAAAGAAGGAAGCACCGCAGTCTGGAGTTGTTGATATCAACACAAAACTCAGGTGCCGACCCAAGCCTTGTGCTACGAGGGCGTCTTAAAGTGATGGCACGCGAGTGGAAAGTTCTCGGGCACTTGCCGCTACGGTACCTATAGAAAATAGAATAAACACCAACATCGCGCCGCCAAAGATAGAGGTCAAGTCGAACCTAAAAGAACAGGGACAGTTAAGCTTTTTGCCTTTGACTCGACCCTTCCCAAAAAGCCGGGTGAAACTGAGCCCCCCAGATATGGAGAGCAGTACTCCCATACAAGGGCGGATGAGGCCTTGTATAACTGGAGTTACTGTGAAGAGGAAAAAAAGTCTCGCCATTAAACAGAACTCCCAGCTTCCTTGAGGCGGCCCTAGCAACCGTTTTGATGTAAGGTTTCCAAGACATTTTTTTGTTTATGTTAGTCCAAGATGATTATATGTCGACAGGAGAGACGGAGAATCGTCGAATAGATAGCGCGGTGACAAAGTTAGTAAGCTCGTGCTATAGAGAGGCTAGAGATTTGTGAGTTTGAGTTTTTAAAGAATTTGAACTTTCACAAGTTCAGACGACCCCACCCGGAAATGTTATCCAGATCAGCGAGAATAGAATCGGAGAATATTAAGACGAGAGCATTCTAGAAGTAAAAGAAGAGCAGAATGAATGAGTTGAAGCAATGAAGGGTCGAGTCATCGCATATGAGTGAATAGAGTTAGAAGGGCAGGGTGAGAAGATCATTTAATGAAAAGTAGGAATAAGTAGGAGATAAGAAGAACGCCTGAGGAACACCACTATGACAGAAAGGAAGAAAGAAGCCCCCATCACAAACAGCTTGATATTGACGATTTGAAAGAAAAGCTAGACATAAGTAACAAAGAGAAGAGGAAACCCAAAGGAGGGGAGCTTGGAGACAGTGACGCCTGCCATACCCGTTCCAAATGCTTTGGATTATGTCAAGCGCCACCACGCAAGCTCTCCCGTAGTTCCTAAGGCGGAAAACCATTAAATCAGTTAAGATAAGAAGTATATCGCCAGTCAGACCTCGAGCGGCCGAATGCCGTTACTGGCGATCGCGAAAGAAGTAATGAGATTCCATATGATCTAAAAATGAGAGTTGAGAAGAGTTTCAAGACTCTTAGATAGAATACAAGTAAAGGCAATAGGTCGATAGTTAGAAGGATCAGAGCGGTTCCTTTTTTCGGAATAGTTGGACATGTGCGGGCTTCCAACACTGATGGAAAAGTGCTAATGAAGACATAAAAGAATTATAGGTGAACGAGGGGGATAGCACGGAGAGCACCACTTCCCTCAAAACTCGGGAGGAATGCCATCCGGGGCCACCCGCCTTCCTTACGTTCTTAGATTCAGGAGCCCAGCACCCGATCAAATGTAATCACAGGCAAAGCATAGGACACCTGAGAGAGAAGAAGGAGGAGGAGAATTGGCCAGAATCGTCCAGGGTTGAGGTTGGAAGAAAATAGGGCCTAAGAGATATGCCTGTTCAGTTGGAGAATTAGCACAGAACCATCAGAGCGAATAAGAGAGGAAAGACAGATTACGAAGTTGTTAGAGATGTTTTTGGCAAGAGCCAGAAAGATTTGTCAGTAGGAGAACCAGGAGGTTAGCGCTTTTTTTTGATGAAAGCCCGCTTTGCTCGTCGAAGAGGTATCCTGCAACGATTTCTAGCAGAATGAAAATTAGCAGAGTGATAGGAGAAAAAGAAAAATATTATTAATATATGTATATGTATTATATATATATAATTATATATATATATATAGTATAGTATATATATATATATAATATATATTGATATACTACTATATATATACCTATATATAGTATATATATATATATATATAAATAGAATAATATAATATATATATATATATAATATATATATAATATATAATAAATATATAAATATATATATATAATATATATATATATATATATATATATATATATATATATAATTATAATTATAACTTATAATTTATACTATATATATACTATAATATATTATTTATATATATATATATATATAATATATATATATAAATATATTATATATATAGTATATATATATATATATATATATATATATTATATATATATAATAAGTAATATTATAATATATATGGTATATATAGTAAATATATTATATATATATTATATATACTATATATATATATATATATATATATATATATTATAATATATATTATATATATATATATATATATAAATATATATATATATTTTAATATATAATATTAGTTCCTGACTGGCCATCCCGGAAAAATTTAATTTGAGAATGAATTTATATAGAATAATAATAAATGATAATAATATTAAATAATAATAATATAATAATATATAATAATAAAATAATAAAATAAATAATAATATAATAAAATAAGAATAATAATAATAATAATAATAATTAATAAGAGAAAGTAACACATATACGTCATGAGCTAATAAACTAATGACTTACCTTTATTTAATGTATCATTACTGTCCCTCAAAGGCTGACTTTGAGACTGAGAAGTGGAACTAGTTAACCAAGTATTAAAACGTTTGGAAATTTTTTCAACGTCTAAAGATTTTCTCTTCTTTTCTCTCCTTCGTAGCGCCACTTTGGTACACACGTTTCATGTTGACACAACTGTGACACTGCACTAATTACAACCCTACTACGAGAATGAGCGAGTGAGCCTCGCGACAGAAGTTAGTTAAGCTACCATAAACAAAAACCAACTTTGCGCAACAGCTTAAAAGTGATTGTAAGCGTAAGATTTTTGGAAATAAATATCAAATACTCTGATGCAAACTATTAACGCAGTATATCGCATTTTTGGGGTCTCTCCGGGGCCCCATTGGGCTGGGGGGCCCTCGCAAATCGCCGACCAGCCGACCTTGCCAATCCGGGCCTATATATAATATATACTAATATATATAAATACTATATATATAATATATATATATATATATTAATATAATATATTATTGATATATTATATATATATATATATATTATATACTATATATATATAACATATATAATATATATATATATATATACTATATAATATATATATATATATCATATACTACAATTAGATATATATATATAGAGATATATATATTATAATATAATATAGCTATATATATATATAGAGCGCTCCTAGCTCAAGAGTAGCAGCATCGCTTAGCAAGCGAGTAGGCCCAGGTTCGAGACTGGTGGAGCGAGAGAACGAGCTATTCTCTATAAACTCTAGCTTCGTCTCACTCAGACGTTAATGAGTACATTGGTAGCGTGCTTTGCTACTAGTGGGAAAACTTCCCGGCATCGCGATTAGCCTGCCAGCAGCGGATTTAGTCGTTAGCCCGGGGATAACTCCCAAGGACCCTCGTCTCGATGGTTTCCCACTCGACAGCGTCGTGAGACCTTCCTGGGAGGACGTCTTTATATACTAATATATTAGCGTTATATATATAATAATATATATATATGTATAATATATATATATATATTAATTATAATATATAATATATATATATAATATAACTATATATAATATATATATATACTAATATAATATATATATTCTATACCGAAAAACCATGAATAAAACAATAGTATTTCAATCACAATTAAAAGTAAAATTTCCAGCCCAAAAGGAGGATCGAGTCTCCCTGCCAGAAGAAGTACCAAAATGCCAGGCGTTAGATGTTATTCAGCAGCATTATTGTTATTAATTTATTAATAATTTAATTATTTTATTAAAATAAGAATAAAATATTTTTCTTTCCCGTATAAAATGTCGCTGAGAATTCAACAATGTATTCAAGTTTTATGCAACTAATCGCAGTTTTAGATTACAGGGGTCAACTACCGAGATCGCGCTCCAGTATATATATATATAATATATATTATCCTATATATATATCATATTATATAATGTAAAAAGTATTATATATATTTATATATAGTATATATTATATATAGATATAGATATATATATATATATATATATATATATTATTATACTTAATAATATAATACTATATATATATATTATATATATATACTATATAACATCATTATATATATATATAAACGATATTTTTTTAATCCGCATATATCGATATTTTTTATCCTCCGTATCATAGTAAATTTTATTTTTTTATCCGATATATCGATATATCGATATTTTTTTTATATAGCGCATCCCTCAATTAGGGAATAGTTCAATTGTATTGTACAATATGAAAATTGCACAAAATGCTTTACCCCCTTCTATTTCTATTTTAACCAGAGAGCTCCATAGGCAAAGTAGAAGTTTATCTGAAATTCTGAAGTAGGGATTAGGGATGCCGCAAAGAGACCGATATATATCATATGATATTTTTTGCGATAGTATCGAAAGAAATACATGAATTTTTTCAGCCTAATATCGAGTCATATCAGATATTTTATTTCCACTTCGAATCAAACGATATTTTTTTTACTTATGAAATTTTAAGCAGTTTCTTTTTCATAAAATAACATTTAAGAAAATTGTGTGATTTCAGTGCTCGTTTGGATGATGGTACACTTTGTCTGACTCAGGATAATTAGGGAAGGAGCGTTCATGTGAATTAATATACATGAGTAAGAAGTAGAGGCCGTATAGCGGAAAGAAACAATTCATAAAATATACCTAATGCGTATTTACTTTCAATTAGGATATTTGTAATTGTAAAAAAGTAATGAAGTATACTATATGAATACAGGACAATACTAGTTTTGAGGTTAAGGTTAAATTAATTAAATTTTTATTTAATCTGAAATTAGAAAGTTTAAGTTTTTGTATGCGAAGATTTTCTACTGTACTCGAAGCTTTATATTCCCTCTTGTTACACCACCTCCACTGCTAATTTAGGGCCATGATTAGTGTACTTTAATAAAGCAATAATATATATATATTATCCTTATATAGGGTATATAATAATTATATACCTATATATACGCCTATTTTCATCAAACTTAGCTGAAAATACAGTACCAATGTTATATAATATAATATTAATATCATTATAATAATAGTATATATAATATATATATTATATAATATATATATATAATATATATATAATATTATATATATGTATACTATATATATATATAAATATTATATATACTATATAATATACTATATATATATATATATATACTATATTAGTACATATACTATTACCTAGACTATCTATAGGCATTATATTCCATACATAACCTATGTTATATAATATACCATAACTAAGTATATATACCCTAATATACTATTACTTAGTAACTATAATTAATATAATATATATTTACTATACTATATATTATATATGTGTATGTAAATTTGTGTGCCAAATAAGTCAAATCAACAATCTATGGGTTGATTAAGGACGCCCAAAAGCTACAAGTTAGAACAAGCGCAAACATTTCTTTTGTAAACGTTCTCACCGCTGTAAGCCACTGACTACCCTAAGAAATACTTCTAACATGTTGACCAAACAAATCTCTACACCGTCAAACCTATTTCGTCGAGTAATGTGCAACACTCCTCATAATAAATCTGTCCGTGTTCCAAGACCCAATAGGTCTGCTAACTCATTTCAGGTTGTGACTCTGTCTTGCAAATTTCTTCTACAAGTCGTCTTTCGAACGTTTTGTTATAGCATTCTTGTTATTACAAGAGCTCAGCTCCCTTCCAAGATTGACCGAGCTGCATTAGCTTTGCTTGCAGTAGACCCTCGAGCTAGTGACTTATAAAAGTGATTATAAAATGGCGACAAAAGTGAGAGTTTGAAAGGGCTACGAATCTGGTCAATCTCCCCATGCACGAGAATATATACCTTCCCCACTGGACGAATACACTTACTATCTTATGCTCCCACCCTCTGGTATATGCATTCATGTAACTATGTACTATACATGATGTATATGTTAAATTATATATAAGTATATATATAGTATGACTATACTAATTATATATATATATTAATATATATATATATATATATATATATATTAAATATATATAATATAGATACTATATATATATAGTATATATTTATGATATATATTATATATGATCTAGATATAATACGTATAATTTATATAACTATTTCTTCCCTTTTACACAGATTTAATACTTGATATATACAATGGTATTTTCCTTTATAAATACAGCAAAATTTTAAAGAATATAAGTGTAATTCCATGTCAGATGTGTCTAGGAGAGGCCCTCAATAGCAGGAAGTGGAGGTAAATAGTGCCTTAATAAATGATTTTTCTTTTCAGCAGTTAGATTAATTAAGTGTCGTTAATAACCATTTTATGCATGAACATTATTATATAAAAATTTCCTGTGTTGAGTCATGATTTATAATACATATAAATTGACTTTTATTGAGTTTATATTAATTTTTGTTAATGATATATGAGCATGGTAATTCGATATAATGTGAATTCATTATTATTTATGATTATTTAACTATTAAATTTGGATCATGTAATTACCAATCATTAATTGCTTAACAGTTTGTGTAGGCAGCTTGCTGTTGACATAGGTTTTTGTTGATGGGCTTGTGATTACAAGTTTTTGTTGTTTTACCGAGTGCTAAAACACACCTTGATATAAAAGAGTGAGACAACAGTTTTTACTCATTAACCCCCAACCCGTTGTGTCGGCGAGTGGCCTAGAAAACACAAACGACAATTTGGCGCCCTATATGCCAGAATAGAGCGTGGGATCTTCTGATGCAACAGATGCAAACAGCGCAACAAGCAACCGCCCAAACTAAGCCCACAACCTCCACTTCCATCGGAAACACATGGACATTAAGCCAGGAGGCTTTTCAAGTAAGAATTTTTAATTAAAATAAGCTATTTGATTAAAAATTGTAAGCGGAAAAGTTTCCAGTCTTCCGTAGCCAGTGTCTATGTAGAAGCAGTCGAGAAGGAAGTCTTTCTCGCGGAAGCAGCCCGAATAGAGAGAAAAGTCTCTCTCGCCGAAGCCAGTGAAGAACGAGGCGTTACCCGCCTTCACAGATTCAGCCAGCCAGCAGAGAGGAAGCCACTCTAAAGACCAACAGCTCAGAGACGAAGTTCTGATCAAGTCGGAGAAAAAAGTTCTCCCACCAATAGTCAAAAGAACAAATTACCCCTTCCCTAGCCCCCAGAAAAAAATATAAAAAATACAAAAATTGCAACCATAATATAATTTTAATATACGCTAATGAACAATGTAATAAGGATAAATATTTTTGCATAGCAACATTTATATTAAAATAAGAGTTTATATTAGTGTAGGAAAAATATTGTAATTTTAAGTGTGATGATTTTTTATTTTTTTTATTTCTCCGCGAAGGCCATTCCAAGGCTATAGATTTTAGAGTTAATGAGTCTATATATTATTTATATAAATTTTAAGGTCTTTTTTTTTTTAAAAAGTATGCTTTAACAGTTATGCGTAATTTTTTCTAACAGGTACGAGTAAGTTTTATCATTAGCAATTTCAATTCAAGTAGAATAAGCCGTTAATGATTATTGAAGAATAATTAATCTTCCGAAACTTCATTTACCCTTTTTTCTCCCATACCTCTTTTCTCAATTAACATTTCCGTAAACTATAGTTAAATATAACATTTACCAGATTATATATACAATTATGTATAAGGATTTAATGGTAACATATATACTATATAATATATAAATATAATATAGCTATCAATATATAAATTATATATTAATATATAATTATCATTAATAATAATAATATAATATATATATATAATATATACTATATATATATATATATACTAATATATAAAAGATAGAAAGAGATGGAGAGAGAAGAGAGAAGAGGTGGAGAAAAAAAAAAAAAACAGACCCGAGTTGGCACAAAGAATTCACCGCATAAAACACACACACAACGCTACAGCACAATGCACACGCCGCTCAGGCCAAGCGTTGCGAAGCAAGGGAAGAGGGATGAGAAATTAAAAGAAGTATAGATCGTATATATATAGCCAAATTTATCTCTTTCACATTATTATTTATTATTAATTACTTAGCTTAGCAAAATTTTATATTGACGCTAGCAAGTAACGAAAAGAAGTACGATTAATTATAAAACATAGGAATTGCTATTTAAGCCAGCATATAATATACTATGCGAGTATTATTATAATTAAAATTTTTTTTTTATAATTTGTCATATGGCTATGCTATCAAAATAGTTAGTAAATTATATTAAATTTTTAAATTAAATAAGAAATATATATATATATATCTATATCTATTGTTCTTACGTGTGCTCTCACGTATATTATATATATATATATATATATATATATATATATATATATATATAATAATATATATAGTAATAGTAGAGCGTTATTAGTTCTTTTATTACTACAATATATATATACCATATATAAAGTATATAGTGAGACTATATATTTACAAGTAAGTGAGTATGGAGGACGTTCTACTCCGTTAAAGTTTTAAAACAGATCGAGAAGCTCATATACTTATGTGGTTTTTTTTAGATATATAATAAGCCATTTTTTGCTAATTTTAAGAAGCGTTAATAGTAATTGAAAGTTAACAATAGCCAGTGTTTGCATTCGTTCATTTTTGCATAATTTCAGGGATAGTTTTTTGTGTTGTTTCTAAAGGAGTTTGTATTATGTTCTTTAAGTAAAGATAGCAACGGTCCGAGAGAGGACTATAGACTCGAGAGAGATAGGTTTGAAGTATAATTCCCTAAAAAGCCAAAGAAGTAAAGTCTTCTGGGAGGGACGATATTTTAAAGTAACCCCCTAAAGAGCCAAGGAAGTAAAGTCTTCCGGGAGGGACGATATCTCAAAGCTCAAAGTTGCTTCAGAAAATAGTATCTTTAGATAACAACAAAATTCAAGAAGAACTTACTATTGCCTAACTATAAATCCTAGGCGCATTTAAGGGCAGTAACAAAGTTATCTAGCCCAGAGACCCAGATAGAAGTCAATATGGGAGAGCCAGGAAACGGCCCATGCTCCAACAGGTTAAGGAACCCGGTAGCAGATGGTTGTCCCACAGGAGCGGTCCGGTGGAAGCAGTATACAGAAGATTGCCGCAGCAGTGCAACCCAGTTTGTATAATAAGGACGACCCGCAGGGAGTCGCCCCCACAAAGTATAGTTTTAGTTACGGTAACGATCCACAGGGATCCACCACAGATTTAGAGTTAAATCTGAAAGCAGAAGGAGGTCTCTGGCAGGTGAAAGTACCAGTGCAGTCCAGAACCCCATTACAGAAGCAACAGTGCTTAAAAGTAGCACCAAAGATAATTAGAGAATAAGATAAATTTTAGGAGGTGATAAGGAAGGTAAAGAGGTCGAGATGACCCGTAGAAGGAGGCGGCCAGAAGAGGTAAGAGAGGAAGCAATTGAACATTGTGGGAAAAGCAGAAGTACTCCTCTGATGGAGAATCGAAGAGTTGAGGAAATGTCCAAGTACCCCTCCACAAGTCTAAATCCAATTGGCCCCGCCAACCTGAGCCTAAACCCTTCACCCACTTCCTCCTTAAAGCCTAATTTTCAAGCAAGAAAGGAGGGTCAAGAGACTCTCTCAAAAGAAAGAAAAGACCCGATAGGGCAAGATAGCTTAAAAAATGAATATGTTCCACAGGGAACTGCGCATTCATTTCAAAGTTTAGTTATAGAGGTGATCCGCAGGGAGTCACCCCCGTGTTACAGAAAACAAGAGTTTTGTAGCCAAAGAACAAGGAAATCCTCATACAAACAGAGATATGAGGAAGAAGAAGAAGAAGAAGATGAAGAAGCAGTAATCTTCAGAAGACAGTTTTCCGGCCAAAGACTGACATTCGAGTGAAAGAAGTCTGGCCAAGAAGAAGGTTCCCCGGCTGGCGATAAGTACCAGTGCGTCCGGAATCCTGCTAGATAAGCAACAGTGTTTAAGTTTAATAAAGCCAAGGCGCTAAGAATTATAAGAAAATAACAATTAAAGTTTGTATTTGAGCCCATTAGCTGACCAGTTGTCTCTAACATTATTTCGTTTTCAACTATAAGAAAAAGGAAGATGACCAGTCTAGAAAAAAGGTAACGGCCTAGAGTAGATAAACCACAGTGTTTAAACGTATAGTGCCTAGAGTAATAAGTAACAGTACTTAGATTCAAGCGTATATAGGCGACAGTGCCTAGAATAATAGGTAGGCGATAGTGCCTAGAGTAGATAAGCCACCAATTTTTTTTTAAACAATAAGTTTGTTTATTTTAAGTCCATTTTTGCCGACCAGATGTCTGCAAATCATTTTTCCAAGTTAATCTATAAGAAAAGGGAGAATGACCGGATGGAATAGCCTAGGTAAAAGTGCCTAAGAGTAGAGGAGCAAACGTGCTCAAGAGTATCTAGGTGACAGTACCTAGGGAAAATAGGGTAAAAGTGCCTCCGAGCGGAGAGAGCACTACAAGCAGAACGCCTTAGTGGCACTTATCAGTCGATAAAGAAAGAGATAGTCATATATATATATTATATATATAATATATAATATATATATATATAATATATATAAAAATATATATATATATTATATATATTATATATACACTTATCAGTCGATAAAGAAAGAGATAGTCATATATATATATATATATATAGATATATATATGTGTGTACAATAGATGTAAATCATGGGTGGTTAAATGTTATTGTCCATAAAAAGACTGAAGATGGTTCATCCCCCTGTCGGATGAGTAAATTACCACACTCAAAGGTTGGGTCCTTTTAAGGGAAGTTACTTGGATTGGGTGAAAAATATTCCCCCGGTATTCCTATTTTTAGCACTTTTAACCGAGTTTTGTCTTAGGATATTTAGGTGATAAGCCGTAACGTTTACCATGACTTTCGATCTATTAATAAGATTTTTAAACGAGGGTTTAAATAGCAGTTTTCAGAAGCGAGGGGTTCATACAGTTGAGAAGACCCCGAGAGATAAATACAGGATGTATACAGTTATGTCCTCCAGTATTGCTTTAAGTGTTCCGATGAACATGATTATAGGAAAGTTTTTTTTATTATTTTTATATAAAATATGTTTTTTTTTTGTTCTTTTAGGTTAAGAAGGAATCTATTTTTATCTTTTAAAAAATAGAGTAGTTTTTTTTTTAAAAAAGAAAAAGAAAAGAAAAATTCCGAATGAACAGTGAACCTCGGTCATATGATTGTAAAATGACCTTGGAAAGAGAGAGATAGACGATAAGGCAGAGGAGAGATAGAAGGAAGGGAATGGAGAGAAATGAAAATTGCCTTTCGTTCACTGTTAAATAGAAGCACTTCGTATAGTTTTTTATATACAATTCCATAAAATTTTAACAGCTTTGCTTTATATAGTTTCAGTAGTTTTAATACTTAGTCTTATTTCTTGATAATTTTAACAGGAAGCACTATATAATAATGCTATTTCTATTATTCTAACAAGTCAGTTTTTCTTATAACCTTTAGAAAAAATGAGTTTAGTTTGTAATGCTTTAGCATCCGCTATAAAATTACTTGTAGTTTTGAGTTAATGCTTTGTTTTAATAACCAATAACCTTTAACCTTTATTGCTTTGTAACTTTAAAGCTTTCATGTTTGAATCTTGATTAATTTTAATCTGGCGACCACTTATTTGTAAGAAAACTAACCATACCTTTTTAAGCTAGAATACTTCTCAGAAAAGCTAACATAATTTTAGTGAGCACTAATTATTCTTTTAAGTAGTTACTATTAATATTTGCTTTCAATTGCACGATTGATTTTCAATAATTAAAAGCATTCTTAAGCCGCAAGAAAAAAACCGTCTCTAATAGAATAAAAATTCTTAAAGTTGGTAAAGAGTCTATCTACA
>JABUQX010069682.1:52500-57546 GCA_015478945.1 Trachelipus rathkii | reverse complement strand
ATCCAAAAATACTCTTTACTTATGTTCATATCTAATTCATCTTTTAAAATTTGGTGTATGTTGACTGCTAATTTGGCTGCACTCAGTTCTATTCTTGGAATAGTTAACATCAAATTTTTATTTAATGGTATCAATCTTGTTTTAGATAACACCAATGAACAATATATTTCATTATTCTCTCCAATGAATCTTATATATGCTACTGCTGCATATGCAATTTGAGAACCATCTGAAAAATAATGTAGTTCTACACTTTTATACTTTAAATTTGGATTATATGGCCTAGGAACTTGAAAATCATTTAGCTTATTAACATCACTTAGCCATTTTATGTAACTTTTTTTTATATCTGATGGAATTTCATCATCCCAATTAACCTTTCTATCGCATAAATTTTGAAATATTTTTTTGGCTACTAGTAGTACTGGACTAATAAATCCTAGTGGATCATATATGGAAAAAATGCAACTGAGTATACTTCTTTTTGTTAATTCTTTATTTTGTATATCTACCCTAGCTTTCATTAAATCTTTTTCTGGGTCCCAACTTAAGCCTAATACCTTTTGTGAAGGTAATTCATCTAAGGATAAGTTTATTTCTTTAAAATCTTTACTTAAGTCTTGTTTATCAATATTTTCTAAAAATTTCTTTGAATTACTAGCTACTTGATGCGGATTAAACCACTAATTTTTAAAATTTCTTTAACTTCTTTATAAACTGCTACAGCCTCATTTTCTGATTTCACAGACTTTAAACAATCATCTACATAGAAATTTCTAAGTATTGTATCTTTGGCTAAATTACTGAATTTTTCTGCTTCAATTACATGTGTAGTTTGCTTCAAAACATAATTTGCAATTGAAGGTGAGCTCACACTACCAAATATATGAACTTTAACTCTATATTCTTCTGGAGTTTTATTTAAATTACCATCAGGAAACCATAGGAAGCGCTGATAATCTTTATCTTTGTCAAGTACCTGTATTTGATAAAACATCTTCTCTATATCTGCTATGAAAGCATATTTCTCCTTTCTGAACCTTAAAAGGATGCCTTGTAGGTTAGAAATATAGTCTGGCCCTGTGAGTAAACTATTATTTAAAGAAATACCATTGTATGGTAAAGCTGCATTGAATACTACTCTCAATTTTTTCTTTTGTGGATGGATTACACTATGGTGTGTTAAATAGAATCTGTCATTGTTTAATAATTCATGTTTCTCAATCTTTTCTGCAAAATTTAGTTTTAACATTTCATTTATGTTATCACTATACTGTATAAAATATTCTTTATCTTTGAAAAATTTACTTTTTAAGGAGTACAATTTTGCTAAAGCTTGATTTTTGTTATTAGGAAAATGCTGATTTTCTTTTTTAAATGGTAAACCAACTTGAAATTTACCTGTAATTGTTCTTTTTGTAATGTATTTTCAACCTTATTCTTCCACTTCAAATCTTCTACACTTTCACAAACTTGCTCAGGATTCTTTTCAGAAAACTCTCTTAAGCAATATTTTTCAAGTAAATTATCATCTTGTTCTTGTATTTGTGTTTTATGACATCTTAAACTCATGAATGCTGGTATACCATCTGGTGTCGAACCTTGTAAAGCCCATCCAAATGAATACTTAACTGCAAAGGGATAGTTATAATGACCTTCTACTACTTCTATAGGTTTTAACAATTTACTTTGATTCATCCCAATTAATAATCCAATTTTTGATTCTATGAAGTTGAAGGGCACATGACTCAAGTATTCTAATCCATTTATATCTTTGATAGATGGACTTTCTTCCATTTTAAAGGGCCATTTTTCTTTACAATATATATTATTTATGGTTTCAGATTTCCTCATCTCAATATCATAAATTTCTAGATTATTTAAAATGTATGTTTTTATCTTATGTTGCCCATACATGGTAGTAATATCTATATCTTTCTGAGGTTTCATATATGACATACCTAGTTCTGCAGCTAAATTTAAGTCCATAAAACATGCTGAAGAATATGTATCTAGACCCATGTATGTCTTAATCACTTTATCTTTACCTTTAAGCTTTATTTTAACTGGCACTGCAGGATAAAATAGCTTTCTATTGCTTACTTTTGTTTGAAAGGTTTTTGCTTCATTACTTCCTGATTCTTTTGACTCTACCTTTTTATCTTTATCCTCTAAATTCACAGTGAGTGCTGCTGGTGAGATATTTGAACCATCCTGCTCTTTGGCACTATCTTTTTCTCTATGCAGAAATGTTAAATGTTGCTTATTACATTTTTCACATTTTTCTGGTCTTTTACAGTTACTACTAAAATGATTTGATCTGAGGCACTTAAAGCATAATTTATTGTCTTTAATGAACTTTGTTATTTCATCTTGGCTTTGTTTTTCTAGAATTTTACATTTATTTATACTATGATTGTCCTTTTTACAAAAATTGCAAAACTGTGATTTATTATTATTATTACTACTACTTTTACTACTACCATAATTCCTTTTATTGTCATTATTATTATTATTCCATTTATTATTATTATTATTATTATTATTATTATTATTACATATTATTTTCTATGGTCATATTATTTTCTTTTGTATAAAGTGACTTACCTTTTTCACTTTGTAATTTGGCTTGTTTGGGTTTTGTACCAATGCCAAGTTCTCCAAATAGAGGTGTATTCATGATCCTTGCTTCTTTTTCAACAAACTTTGTAAATGTACTAAAGTTTACCTTTTTATTTTCTTCATACATACTATCAACTTTATATCTCCACTTATCACGCTGCTTGTAGGGAAGTTTTTTAACTATTCTATAAATAGCACCAGTAGAATTCAATTCATTCAATGGAGTAATATTTTCCATTGCATTATTGATAGAGTCTAAAAACAAAGAAAAATCTGCCATAGCTTCACTATCTTCATTCTTAATTTCATTCCAGTCTTCTAGCTTTTTTAGGTATGTATTAGCAATAACTTGTTCATTTCCATACTGTTTCTCGAGTTTTTCTACTGCCTTTTTATAACTTATATTTTCGTCCAAATGCATACAACTTCTTACTATATTTTCTGCTTTACCTTCTGTATACTTAATTAAATAGGAAAGCTTGTTCATTTCATTTTCACATTTTCCTTCTATATTAGTTTTAAAAACTAGCATAAAATCTTTAAATTTAGTCGGATCTTTTCCAGTAAATATTTCAGGTTCACATGTTGGAAGAGGATTCTTAATACTCACTACTTCTAACTTTTGTTTTAAAATTTCTAATAATTTAGACTCCTGATTATTATTTTCACCTATACTATTTATTTTAGTTTCTGAAAAATTTACATTTTTATTCTCCTTTTTTACAGAAGTATCGCTAATACTGAAAATTGGACTTTCTAATTTTTGTTCAATTTTTATAAGACTCTGCTCTAGATTTTTTATATGACTACTATGTTGGTACAAATCTAAACTTTCTTGTTCCCTTTTTTTTGCCAAGTATTGTTCATGTTCTTGTAATTTTATTTTACTTTTTTCTATCTCTAGTAACAAAGATTGTGCTATTGAATTTTTTGCACTAGATTTACTTACTCTACTCGATATATTACTAGCACTATCTTGTGGTATAATCCTTGGTTCGTATTTATTCATATATTTTGAAATATCACTTTTTAACTCATAATATGGCTTTAATTTTAATGTAAGCCACTGCTGTATTTTATCTGCCTCTACAGATTCTGTAATTAATTCACTACAAGTATTTTTTAAGGATTCTACTTTTGCATCTAATGTTAATTCATCAGTTTTAATTTCGAGACTTAAATCTAAGTCATTTAAGAAAGCATGCCATAATTTACCTTTAATTGTATTTATTTTTTTTGTTATGGCAGCTAGTTTTCCTGAAGGAACCTTAAAACCTCCTTCAGTTGTTTCGATTTCATCTTGATTGTCGATACCTTCTATTTGTTCGATATCGCTCATTTTTTTTTTTTTTTTTTATATTATTATTATTAAAAACTAATAATAAAAAAAAATATTAAAACTAAATATTTATCAAATTCATTCACTCATAAAGGAAGGATGTTATTTTTTAACACAATTTATATATACAGATAAATTTTTATATATTTCATATATATAAGTTTACCTGTATATATTTTTTATTTATTTTATTATTTTTATTTTTGCTATGCTTAAAATACTTATTTTGTGTCAATCGGATGATCATTCCTCCATCTGAGTGACAACTGTATTCTTCATCCAAGCTTCTAATTAGAAGAACTTTGTAAAACATCAATGAGAAATCCTTTCATCAGTGGTTTGTGATACTCGATTCGAATTGTGAATTTTATTTAAACATCGTAGATATTCGAACAGGTTCTAAAAATATAAAAATATAACAAACTATAAATATATAAAAGTACAAATACTAAATGCTAAAAAATAAACATAATAATTATACATTGGTTGCATTGAAAATTAGTTATTCCTGTTAATAAGTGTTCAATAAAAAATTATCAGTATTTTTTGGACTTTTTATTTATTTTTGTCCTTTTTAGCTTTTGTTTGAAAACTCATAGATGTTACTTATTTATATTAATACCACATTCACACCAACTATATTAATACCTATAAATATAACTATTACCTTCTAATTACTGATGTTTTTGGATTTCAGAATGGCTGAGATTAGGGTGGTTGGCTTAAGTGTTACTCAAATTGTAGGGCTGCTGCTTTATCAATAAAGTTGCTTGAAGATTGCTCTAATATTGAAAAAGAGTTTCTTAGTTGTTCTCAGGTTTCTTCTATAGCTTCTTTATTAATTGTTAGGATTTCACCTCAAAATTTTCTTCCTTGTAAAACCCTGGCTTTGGCTTCTTAAATAGTTTTGCTTTTAGGATTCAGCTTGAAGTATTAGTCAATTGCTTATAATTCCACCTCAATTGTTTCTTTTTCTTCTTTGTGAAATTAATAAGCTCTTGAATGAATAGATGGTACTAAGTGTTTCTTCAATTTCTTCCTAATGTTGATTGAAGTTCAAATTCTGTACTTTGCTTTTATTTTCT
>JABUQX010069682.1:47500-50000 GCA_015478945.1 Trachelipus rathkii | reverse complement strand
GTTATTAAGTTATATATATATATATATATATATTATATATATTATTATTATATATATATATTATTATTATTATTATTATTATATATGTTGAAGAAGAAAGAAAGAAGAGAGTTATTATACATATTATTATTGGCTATTACATATATTATACCGTATATATATATATATTAGTTAAGTATATATATATTATATATATATTAGGGATATATGTTACATATATATATATAGAAAGAAAGAGTATATATATATATATTATTAAGGCTAAGTTAAGGTTATTAAGTTGTTATATGAAAGAAGATATAGAAGAAGAGCAGTAGATATATGTATATATATATATATATATATAAAATAAATATATATATATATATATATATATATATATATATATATATATATATATATATATATATATATATATATATATATATATATATATATATATTATTAGAGTTATATATATATATATATATATATATATATATATATATATATATATGATTATTACCTGTTGCGCAAGTATATCAGGACAATAACAAATAATGACAAATGTTACTGCTGAATTAGCCACCAAAGTTAAGCGATAATAATAAAGTAGTGGATAGGTTGTGACAGTGAAAGCTTGATATTACAGTATCGATCATACAGTCAAAGTAAATAAGTGTCAGCGGAAGCCGCGCAATTATTAAACATATTATAGACATATTCTGAGCATGAAGGATTTTCCTCTTTCACTAATTTTAACACCTCTTTGTCAATAATAATTGGACATCTAACCATCGTCTGAACGGGATATTTTTTAAATAAATGTAAATCCATTTCTTCTACTTCTTTTTTAGTGTTGTCAATAGTTATGTCGTAAATGATGTTTTAGAGATACGAGTGGAAGTGATGTATTGGTAATAGATTTGAAATAAATATGTAGACAGTGTAGTCATCACGAGAACCTGAAAATAGATAAACTGGAGCAGCATAAATGCACTTCCATAAAATAAAAGGAATACCACGTCAAAATACAAAAAGCATCGCTAACTTCAGGTCTGAATTTGTGCATTATCGTTTGAATAACCCTAACACTGGCATATGGCGTGATGATGCTTAACACTATTTGAACAACAAACACAATGCAATAATTCTCCTTGCAATACAATCTGTGGATATCCAAGTCTTTATGATTTTATCTGATAAAGTTAGCAACTCATACATTTGTCACTTTTAAAACGAATAAGACGCTAGCCAAACTAACATATATTTCAGGGTTTTAAGACTTTTGGTAAATTACAGTGTTTGAAGACAGATTGGCAATGAATAATAACTAAGATCAAACTGAAGAGACAGCAAACCAGAGTTACTAATAAGAACCGTTTGACCATAGAGACTAAATGACTTTCTTAAGAGATTATAATTGAGATGACTCTTCTTTCTGTTCAGTGTTTCTTGTCTTCATTAACATTTTTGTTTCCATCCTTTAAATTCAACAATCCTGAAAGATGGTAATAGCAACATTATCCAAGGATGTTAGTCATCTTAATGTTATCGTGCTGAAACTCCAGTAAACATCTAAGCCAAACTTATTAACTTATGTCTGCGAAAGCATTCTGTTATAAATTTGTCTCAATACTAAACTGTTGCCACAGTCAAAGTTCACCAATACTTTCTGATGAGTTTTCATATACATATTTTATCACAAGACTAAAACTCTGAGTGTTTAGAATATATATTGGTAACTAAAACGATAACGTGTTTCATATAGGTAAACAATGCTATCTCCTGATGTCATTAGCATAATATATTCATTGTTTCTTGACATTTTGAATCCTAAAACATTTAAAAAGTAATCACATAATAATAACACATCCAAGTTTATTCATTTAAATTTTAAATTTTATTTTTTTTGATTAATTTGCAATTAATATAGTTATATAGACATATATTTATGTTATATTATATTTTCTAATATATTTATATACTTAATATATTTATATTATATATTATATATATATACATATACATTTATAACATACATACATTATATATATATATATTTATTATATATATACAATGGTGGTTATTACTACGTGCACATACATGGCATACATGGCACATACACATACACACAGCAGCAGCATACATATACATACATACATACAGCATATATATACAATAAGAGAGATAACCTGATTACTTCCATTGACCTGAGATTTGCATTCGTTTCTAGATTTATTTCTCTTAATCTTTCCGATATCAAACCCTCTAAGATTACTATATACATCATCTACAAAGCACTGGCCAGTATTCACTCTGATCACACTGAAACTCCTGTTACCCACACTAACTATAACAAACATCCTTACACTCTATTGAGGCTACTAAATAACTTAACACCACCACACCGATATACCTAAAGGCCATTAAAAATTCGAGACCTCCAACTTCTTCCTTGAATCAGTTAATCTCATTAAACAAAGAAACTTTCTCTCTGAAAATTAGACTATATACTCCT
>JABUQX010069682.1:30000-40000 GCA_015478945.1 Trachelipus rathkii | reverse complement strand
TCTACCTTCATGGTCCTTTTTAATCCGAAATATTTCAGTTTATTTCACGTAGGATCATGAATGTATTTTTAATATCCACGAATGTATTTTTCATATGACGTCACAAACAGGTATCTATCATAGTACAAAGACTCGCTAGGTCTAAATACACAATGTCCTTATCAATCTGGTTCATTAACATCCATTAGGCTTTCTTAAATATATATATATTATTATTATATATATATTATTATATATATATATATATATTATTAAGTTATTATATTATTATTATATATTATTATATATATATATATATATATTATTATTATATTATTGGTTATATATATATAATTGAATATATATATATATATATATATATATATATATATATATATATTATATATATATTATATTATTATATATACATATTATATTATTATTATATATATTACTATTATTATTATTATATATATACATTAAAGGATAAGTTTGTTTGTTTTTCCATCTAGCTCTGGTAGGCCTCTTTGAACGTGAGCTCAGAAGTTTATACCTCATCACCACCTTTCACATACTTTGCACTTCTGTTCTCGAGGGTCGTAGCGGTGAGTAGGGTTTCACTGATCCCCCATATCCTCTATGGCTGCTCTTGTGCTCTTCTGGAAGGTTTCACAGGTCTCCCGAACCCTTTGGGTCCTCTTTGAGGAGTGGTCATCAACTTGTCATTTTATACTACTACTTAGTCATGTATATGTACCATGCGTTTGCGCATACATGTATATGCATCATGCGTTTGCGCATCTCATCTTCTATCTTCTGAAGCGAATCATCCCACCCGCAAGGAATAACATTAAATTGCGGATTTAAAAAGTGACCTATACCAGTCACTAACCGAACTGGAACTCGACCCCTAACCACTCTGGCAAATGTATTGAACTTAACAGATTGGGCTCTCTGAATGCCCATTAATATATAAACATTTAGTCCTTACATATAAAGGGTTTTATGCATAGCAAAAATTTGGAATCAGCTATTTCCATACTTTTCCCAAATTAAATCTGGAAATTTTATATCAATTTGCATTTTATATATATATATATATATATATATATATATATATATATATATATATATATATATATATATATATATATATATATATATATATATAGATAGATATATATATATATCTAGAAATATTATATATATATATATATATATATATATATATATATATATATATATATATATATATATATATACAACGAGAGAGAGAGAGAGAGAGTAAAATCGCTATCATCCATACACACACACATACATATAAACATACTTACACACTCACACACACACACACACACACCCGTTACGCTACTTATATACACACACACACACACACCCGCTAGGCTACTTATACACACATACACCCACAAAGAGACACTTACACTCACACCTACACCTACACACATACACACACACATGCCTAGACACATACACCCTCCCTATATACACACACCCACCCTTACCAACCCTGACATGGATACATACACCAACCCTAGCTCACACCTACATCTACACACACTATGACACTTATACACACATACACCCACCCTAGATACATACATCCACCCTAGCTCACACCTACACCTACACATTATACACACATACACCCACCCTAGATACATACACCCTAGCTCACACCTACACCCACGCCTACACACACTATGACACTTATGCACACACGCACGCCCGCTAGGCTATATACACACACACACCCACTAGGCTTTTTATACACACATACACCCACCCATAGGCACTTACGCTCACACCTACACCTACACACACACAAACACACACACATCTATCCTATATACACACACACACCTACCCTCACCAACCCCGCCATAGATACATACACCCCCCCTAGATACATACACCCGCCGTAGCTCACACCTATACCTACACCTACACACACATTGAGCAAGAAAGAGTTATAGCAAAGATATATATATATATATATATAGCAGATATATATATATATATATATATATATATATATATATATTATATTATAGTTATATATATATATATATATATATATATATATATATATATATATACATATTACAGACACACATATACACCTTTTACTTAAAATAAAAATGAGTCATGGATCAAGGAACGGTATCCAGAGGAGCGTTTGGGGTAAAGCCCCATCAGCGACTAATTCACAATTGATGAGTCGAGTACTGAGGTCGTGTAGTTACACTCTAAAACCAGGAAAAGCTGAGCAATAACATTAAAAATTAGAAATCTATTTAATAAGTGAAACAAATGTAAATAATGATCCTTAGATTTATGGAGCTAGGAAAAATAATAAGTAAATAATTTTTTTATTAATTTATTAGTTACAATATATATATATATATATATATATATATATATATATATATATATATATATATATATATATATATATATATATATATATATATACACCTTTTTTATATTAAAATAAAAATGAGTCATGGATCAAGGAACGGTATCCAGAGGAGCGTTTGGGGTAAAGCCCCATCAGCGACTAATTCACAATTGATGAGTCGAGTACTGAGGTCGTGTAGTTACACTCTAAAACCAGGAAAAGCTGAGCAATAACATTAAAAATTAGAAATCTATTTAAGAAGTTATACCAATATAAATAATGAAAAAGAATGAGGAAGGAGAAAGGAAGAAAAAGCCAGAGTGGCTGATATATAATCATTTTATTTTACTACAATTGTACGAAATTTTATTAAAAACATATACTTTACAGACCTTAAAGCAGTAAATCAGTAAATCAATAGAGGTGTTACATAGCAACAAGGGGATTAGTATGCTTTTGTTTTACTGCTTTACTGCTTTAACTCATATGTTTTACTGCTTTAACTCATATATTTATTAACATTACATACCTTAAAGCAGTAAATCAGTAAATCAATAGAGGTGTTACCTAGCAACAAAGGGATTAGTATGCTTTTGTTTTACTGCTTTACTGCTTTAACTCATATGTTTTACTGCTTTAACTCATATATTTATTAACATTACATACCTTTAAGCAGTAAATCAGTAAATCAATAGAGGTGTTACCTAGCAACAAAGGGATTAGTAGGCTTTTGTTTTACTGCTTTACTGCTTTAACTCGTATGTTTTACTGCTTTAACTCATATATTTATTAACATTACATGCCTCTAAAGCAGTAAATCAGTAAATCAATAGAGGTGCTACCTCTATCAACAAAGGGATTAGTATGCTTTGTTTTACTGCTTTACTGCTTTAACTCATGTTTTACTGTTTTTAACTCATATTTATTAACATTACATATTTAAAGCAGTAAATCAGTAAATCAATAGAGGTGTTACCTAGCAACAAAGGGATTAGTATGCTTTGTTTTACTGTTTTACTGCTTTAACTCGTTTTACTGCTTTTTAACTCATATATTATTAACATTATTTTCTAACGCAGTAAATCAGTAAATCAATAGAGGTGTTACCTGTAGCAACAAAGGGATTAGTAGGCTTTTGTTTTACTGTTTTACTGTTTTAACTCATATGTTTTACTGCTTTAACTCATATATTTATTAACATTACATACCTTAAAGCAGTAAATCAGTAAATCAATAGAGGTGTTACCTAGCAACAAAGGGATTAGTATGCTTTTGTTTTACTGCTTTACTGCTTTAACTCATATGTTTTACTGCTTTAACTCATATATTTATTAACATTACATACCTTAAAGCAGTAAATCAGTAAATCAATAGAGGTGTTACCTAGCAACAAAGGATTAGTATGCTTTTGTTTTACTGCTTTACTGCTTTAACTCATATGTTTTACTGCTTTAACTCATATATTTATTAACATTACATACCTTTTATCATTATGTTTTTTTATTTTGTTTTAATACTTTTTATTTATTTTTATTATTATTTTTATTTTATTTTTATTTTTATTATTTTATTTTTATTTTTATTATTTTATTTTTATTATTATTATTATTTTATTTTTATTATTATTTTTATTATTATACTTAGTGTTATTTACTTCATGCCTGTTGTTATTATTATTTAACACACACACACACACACACACACACACACACACACACACACACACACACACACACACACACACACACACACACACACACACACGCACCCTGTTTAAACATATCAAATAAGTTCTTTTGTATGAACATAACGTATAATTTATTAAAACATTTTATGTTTTAATTAAACACGTACATTTATATTACTCATTCAATTATAACTAAAATTATTTCAAAGTTTCTTAAAACTTCTATAATAAATTCTTTGAACAAAGAATTAATTATTAACTGTTAATACTTTTTGTTTATAAATTTTATAACTATCAAGTTTTAAAATAATTTTTACTAAAATTTTATGAAATTTTATTAAAAACATATATTTTACGTACCTTAAAGCAATAAATCAGTAAATCAGTAAGGCAAGCCCCTAGCAGCCCTCTACACCAAGCTATGGCACGTTTTGTTTTATTGACTTACTGCTTTACATCATCTTTAGCCATGTAATAAGTATGAAAATAGCAAAATAAGTTCTTCTCTGTTAACATAACATGTATTTTATCAAAATCATTCTAGGTTTTTATTTAAAATAACAATTATTCACTTACATTTATATTATTCATTCAATGTTAACTAAAAATATTTCAAAGTTTTTTAAATAATTTGAATTTACTTTATTAATATTACTAATATTATAATTATTATTATTATTAGCATCTATTTACATTGACAATCCAACACAAAAAACACACAACAACGTACACTCCTTACAGATACGAGACTGAGCTCCTACTGAAAAATGTGTTGAAATAACTACTTTAGGCCTAAATTTAGGCCTAAATTTAGGATAATCCTTTTTGTACCCCGGGCTGATTTAAGCCTAATACCAGGTCAAAAGGTAATTCCAGTATAGACAAGAATCGAGAATCAATGTTATTATTATTTTTATAAATATATTTCAAACTGAAACATGCTGGATCGGTAAGATCCTTTAAGCAGGTAAGAAGGAAATGATTTTCTTTCTTGTGACCGCACATGTGATTGGTCGAGAATTATTTTATCGCTTTTTGGTTTTAAGGTATGTAAAAACATGTTTTTTCATATCCTGAGCCTTACCTGTGATTGGATGAAAATTAACTTAGTTCTTTAAACCTGTATTTGAGCAGGTGTGTTTTATTATCTTTTAGACCCAAACTCATTTTAAAATCATAGTCGTTTTAGCTGTTAAGCGGTGCACAAGTTATCTGATTTGTATTAAAAGTGTTTTATTTTTACTAAGTGTATATCATATTTATAATAAATACTTACATTGAGGAATAATTATTAATTTCACTAGAATAGATAATAATTAATTCACTAGATTTATAGTAGATCACGTGAAGCAAAACGCAAGAGCGCCCGCAAGCGCGACCCGGTGCGGAACCGACGCATAAACCCGCCGGCGTAATATTACTACGCGGTCGCGAAAATATGGAGCGTTGTATTTCAAAGTGGTAGGGCATACATCCTAGAGGATGATATCTTTTGGACACCGTCCCATTCAGCATGTATAATATTAGTTTGTGTACTGTATCAAGGTATATTTACGAATATTATAACATATGTTCAAGCGCATTAGTTTATTTAAATCCTGGTATATCAGTGTTTATTACAAACCAAGTGAGATATTCTCGATGGTTACCGAATGCATACAACAGCTGATATAGAAGAGGTATGAACTTACATACTTCGATGTAATTTTGAAGTATAATAATATGATACCAATACTTGAAGTCCATAAAGAGAAATTACGGTTTGTACAAGGAGGGGAAGTTTATTATGCATGTACACGCATTGTGTATTTAACTAATATAGTAATATAGTAATTATGTAATAATATTTTAGAATAAACAACTTTTTCATAACTTATACATAGAGAAGATTAAAACCGTAAAGGCATACCTTGAAAAGGGAGGGTATGGGACAGCTTCTATGCATTAACTCTACGTTCTATGTAGGTGTAGCTTTAAGGCCTATAAAACTTGTTTTACATTCCTTAAAGTAATAAGATCTTAAAGGCATACCACAAAGAGGAACATGGCCAACGTCACATCCGGCCTATTTGTTCTATTTCCCTTAAGGAATTATAACTTTAGGATAAATAAAACAACCTGTTTTTCTACAAAACAAAATGTTCTTTTGAAAACTAAATGTTTTTCAAGAAACTTTACTAGTGAAATGGTATTTTCTATAAATAAAATTAAAAATGTTCAAGTAAGAAATAAAATGAACGATTCATAATATAGAAAACGGTATATTTGAAAAAACAAAAATGATGTAATGAAAGTTTACAACGGCATATCATAAAGAAATATATTTAACCGCGACCGCGTAGTAATATTACGGCGGGTTCATGCGTCGGTTCCGCGACTGGGTCGCGCTTGCGAGCTACTCTATGCTTTTCACTTTTGATGCTGCTTATTATAAATCTAGTGAATTAATTATTATCTATTCTAGTCAAATTAATAATTATTCCTCAATGTAAGTATTTATTATAAATATGATATACACTTAGTAAAAATAAAACACTTTTAATACAAATCAGATAACTTGTGCACCGCTTAACAGCTAAAACGACTATGATTTTAAAATGAGTTTGGGTCTAAAAGATAATAAAACACACCTGCTCAAATACAGGTTTAAAGAACTAAGTTAATTTTCATCCAATCACAGGTAAGGCTCAGGATATGAAAAAACATGTTTTTACATACCTTAAAAACAAAAAGCGATAAAATAACACATGCGCGGCCATATAGAGATAAGGATTACTCCATCCAATCACAAGAAAGGAAAGCATTTCCTTCTTACCTGCTTAACCCATTAACGGCCAATGTCCCATTTTTGGGACGCAACTTTAAACATGCTTGAAATTAATTAAGCTAAAAAATTTAATACTTTTTTGTTTTCAGAAGCAAGACTATAACCCATTTCAAGTATTTAGCACAAAATAATTATATATTTTTAAGTATCTTTGAAATTATATGTCACTAAAGTTGCCAGATTTTCGGTTAAAATACAATCAGTAGCTTATACGCTCCTAGTACGCTGTTTACAGTGACGAGGTGTGGTTTAGTTATGTTATTCTCTTCATTAGTCATAAAGGAACACGAAGATTCCGTAAAAGGACCAAAAAAAATTTCTACGTAAACAATATAACCTATTTATTTTGCCGTCCCATTTTTGGGACATTGGCCAATATTCACGAAAGTACCCAAATCAGACTATTTTGATAAATATGTCTATTTCTATCTTCACATATACATTATATATATAAATACGTTTTTGTTATTATATATATATATATATATATATATATTATTATTACATATATATTATTATTATTATTATTATTATTATTATTATTAAGTTATATATATATATATATTATATATATATTATTACATATTATTACATATAGTATATATATATATATATATATATATATATTACATATTATATATATATTATAAAGATATATATATACATATATATACATATTATTAGTATTACTATTACATATTATTACAGAGAGAGAGAGAGAGAGAACTCTTTTACTATCCACCTTTGCCTGGTTGATGAAGGCTGGCATTTTCCTCAATCTTCTTTCTTATATATACATATTATTATATATATATATATATATATATATATATATATATATATATATATATATATATATATATATATATATATATATATATATATATATATATATACCTAGCTCAATCGGGAGAGTGACAGAGTGGCATGGTAAAGGCCCGGGTTCGATCCCTAGCCCGGATCCTAGTTAGAAATTTCCTAGAATAGCTGTGTCCCGTGGTCATAAAAAAATTGGTGAAATTAGTGAGAGTTTGTTGAGAGGAGAGAGACCGTCCGCACAGGCGGACGATGTCAATGATGCCTCTCGAACGCAGGCAAGCAACACTGATCCGCGTAGGCAGGCAGTCGAAGATAGCTGCTGGACAGCTGCTGCCCGCGTACGTAGGGGTAAAGGTATGTGAATATCCCGTGTGCTGTGTCCTCCACTCTGCCTCATCAGGGCGAAGTGGGGACTACTGCACCTATCGCCAATGTCACGCGTTTCTCTGCATTCAGGAATGGTCAAGAGCCAAGACCGTGGGGTTGGTGACGGGATAGAAAGCCCTCTACTTACACCTCAGTCGCTGCTTAGGCGGTTCGAGGATCGCCTCTCCAGGCAAAGTTCGAGCTACATGCTGCATCCGCGAATTGGGCGGCGTCAACATGTGTCTCTCTTGCCCGTCTTTTCGCAGGCATCCCGCAGGGATTCGGGTGTCGAAGGCATACTGTTACGTCCCCTCTACGGGACATAACGAACTCTCGACTCGGAAATGTAAGCTGCAGCGAAGGGAAATTGCCTCTGCTAGGGCGGCTTTCCCTAACCTAAAGCCGAAAACTGAAATCAAGAGCTCAAGTCCAGGAGCGACTGCAGTCGCTGGAATCGAGCTTTATCTGGGTCGAGGTGGAAAAATGCGGATTTTTCCGCCTTTTGACGGAAAAATAGACCTTTCGTTTGACTCGCTTCTTGGGAACATGGGTTTCCACTCGGGTGGAGGTTATCTCGGGGGGCGGTAACTCAGCCGCCTAAAAATATTTCCGAGGAGAGCTGACTCCGAGATAAACCTTTTCACCGAGTGACATGTTGGCCCTTCCAGACGAGAGGAGAGAGACCGTCCGCTCAGGCGGACGATGTCAATGACGTCTCTCGAACGCAGGCAAACCACAACACTCCACAACACATATTTTTGAAAGGAAGAGTAAGTGAAGAAATCAGGTTCGACGCAGGAAATCATTTGGTAAAGCCTATAGAATCCCGACGACGATGCGCTTACTGTGGGAAAAATACGAAACCAATTTGCTTTAGATGCAATGTTCCACTTCACGATGTGTGTTTTCAGAGATTCCATACAAATTATATATATATATATATATATAGTTATAAATAAGAATTTTATATTCTATTCATTACTTTTAGGAAAATAAATATATATGATATATATATATATATATATATAGATATATATATATATATATATATGGGGTCATATATATATATATTTATATATATATATATATATATATATATATATATAATATATATTATATATATATATATATATATATATATATATATATATATATATATATAGCATAGTTATATATATATATATATATATATATATATATATATATATATATATATATATATATATATATATATATAAATAAGAATTTTATATTTTATTTATTACTTTGAGGAAAATAAAACAATTCCAAATAATGCACATGTTTTTCTTCCTTTTGAGTATTTTCGTGAATAGTGGCCAATGTCCCAAAAATGGGACGGTCGTTTTTGGGTACAAGCCCTTGAAGAATTTTAATGAAATTAACCGAGCAGTCATCTAAGGCCTTTAGAAGATAAGAACAAGTGTCATATCATTAAAAAAAATAGCAGCCGAATTATGGCCGTTAATGGGTTAAAGGATCTTACCGATCCAGCATGTTTCAGTTTGAAATATATTTATAAAAATAATAATAACATTGATTCTCGATTCTTGTCTATACTGGAATTACCTTTTGACCTGGTATTAGGCTTAAATCAGCCCGGGGTACAAAAAGGATTATCTTAAATTTAAAATTTAGGCCAAAAGTAGTTATTTCAACACATTTTCAGTAGGTTTCCGGTCTCTCTGTCTGCAGAGTGTACTGCTGTTGTGTGGTTTTTGTGTTGATTGTCAATGAAATAGATGCTAATAATAATAATAATAATTATAATATTAGTAATATTAATAAAGTAAATTCAAATTATTTAAAAAACTTTGAAATATTTTTAGTTAACATTGAATGAATAATATAAATGTAAGTGAATAATTGTTATTTTAAATAAAAA
>JABUQX010069682.1:7500-20000 GCA_015478945.1 Trachelipus rathkii | reverse complement strand
ATATATATATATATATATATATATATATATATATATATATATATATATATATATATATATATATATATATATATATATATATATATATATATATATATATATATATATATATATATATATAGAGAGAGAGAGAGAGAGAGAGAGAGAGAGAGAGAGAGAGAGAGAGTGGTGAGGTGAATCTGGTCTTCAACCTGTTCGGCGACCGATAGTTAAAACTTTTTCAGGAAAGCAAACCGGTAGTTACTTTTGCTGTTTGATTAAATAGGAAAGCGAACCGGCAGATAATTCTTATTACAAAGTAAAAAAAAAACAGTTTGTTAAAACTTTGGCAACTCACCAATTTTGGACATTATATTTTAAAGAATTAAGAAATTTGGAATAAATTTTTTTCCTACTAATGATATATTAGATAGCAGTAAAAAAATCATATTTGGAAAAGATTGTGCAATTTCTTGCCATCACCGACACCTTAAAATTTCCCGGCTTTAACTTCGGCTCCATTATATTAAAATAATGCGGCTCCGGCTCCGGCTCCAATCCTCTTTATTCTATAGTAAAAATATTTTTCTTTTAATCCCGGCTCCGGCTTCATCTAAAAACCTCTTTTGCTCCGGCTCAACCCAAATTCTTTTTCAGCTGCTGCTCAGGATTCTCCAAAAACTTTGTAGCTCCGTGCCCAAACTCTGGTTCTGCCTTCGCAGCTCTTTCATAAGCATAAAATATTCAAGGCCATCCATCATCTAGATCGGTGAAGGAGAAACAACACTCTCTCTCTCTCTCTCTCTCTCTCTCTCTCTCTCTCTCTCTCTCTCTCTCTCTCTCTCTCTCTCTCTCTCTCTCTCTCTCTCTCTCTCTCTCTCTCTCTCTCTCTCTCTCTCTCTCTCTCTCTCTCTCTCTCTCTCTCTCTCTCTCGCAAAGAGGAGCTTAAAGCTAAGATTTGAGCAAAGAGTTTTTGCGGGATCGTTTATCTTAGGAATAGCCATAAATAATAGGAAGAAAAGAAGGCAGTAACTTGAAGAGGCATTTTTAGTCTAGTGCTAAAAAGTAAATGAAGAAAAGATAGTTATTGCCTCTTCCAAAATGCTATAAAGAAGACATAGAAAATAAGCCAGAAAGATCATTGTCTCTGCCTCTTTTGAAGTGTTAGAAATGCTAGAAATAAGAGAAAGAAAAAAGCCAGAAAGAATACTGCCTCTTCCAGTGCTAGAAATGCTAGAAAGAAGAAAAAGAAAAGAAGCCAGAAAGATTATTGTATTATTAACGGCTAGATGAGGTTTGGAAGATTATAATATATATATTGCAAAATGAAATATACCGATTTGTAAATGCTGTGAATTAAAAAAGTTTGACAATGCTGACTACGCTAGAAAATTGCTTTCTTGTAATAGGTAACACGATAATATTCTTATTGAAACTATGATTTGTGAGTTTCAGAGAAGAGGAAAGAAAATCCCTTCTAAATCTTTAATTATTTATCAATAATAAAAAAAAGTTTAATCAAATTACTCACTTGCCCTTCTGTAACATCTGCAACCCGACACAAAATGAATAAGGTAAACGCTGAAGAAATTGAACTTATCAGACCGATTCCATATGTTTCGGGAATAACGGTGAACGTGAAAAAAGAGACAATGATGCTGATTATATTCTGGCAGAAAATCATTACTACCGGTCCAGAGAAGTAAAGGCAAAGGTAATCTTGTAGCAAATTGAGAGAAAATATAGTAGTACTGGTTTCTGAAAGAGCTTTGAGTACCTTACGAAGCTTTCTTATGTATTCTTTACTCAATGGTTTTTCATTCAAGATACCATTATTAGTCATTGTAGTTATGATAAATTTATCTTCTTGAAGTATGTTCTTTATTTCTAGGTCTATGCTAGATATTATATTTTCTGAAATTTCTACGTACATATGTCGAACTAATAAATTAACTCCATAAAATAAAATAACTGGAGTAAATATAATCAAAAATTTGTATAAAATAACCATTAGTGTATAAAGGTAAAAAATAATAATAAAAGATGATATTAAAGTATTGTTTACTCCATTAAACTCTCCGCTAGCGACATAATGGCAGTATACTAGTGAAGCTCCTAATGATAATATACGGAACAATATGTAGGTAAAATAGACCTTGTCTTTTATTGGGCTCCAAGTAATATCTCTCCTGGGTTTGTACAACCAGCGTAATAAAATAAAGAGGTTTGCAAGCAATTCGTCTTTTAAGTACAAAGTTGTGTTCATACATAAAAACCAAAATACTTCATTTAAAATATTGACCATTTGGGCATAGTCAACTGTTCTCGTTAATTCTCTACCCTTTAAGATGAAATAGAAGAATATGGGTATTGTAAGGCCGTACATGTATGATAGGACCAAAACAATTTTTGACCAAATGACCAAGGATAACTTTCTTTTCATACCATTATATTTGGCATTCAATTCTTGCAAAGCAATAATCCTGGCACTGATAACTGGATCGTCTATTCCAGAATCATATTCCTCAACCAGAAATAAATTAATTTCATTTTTAGCTTTTTTCAATTTTTTGCTTGAATATGTTTCGTATGTAGAAACGCCGAGAAATCTAAACACGTATAATACAAATAAGTAATACTTTTTACTTATATAATAAAGTTCCGATGCCATTGTTAATTGTACACAGTTTTATAAATACACTATTTTATAAAAAAATATATATTCATTACAATCACATCTTTCAATAAATGCTGATTCACATAATGATTTTTCAGCTTGAACGAAATTTTTCAAATAAATGTTGATTCACATGATTTTTTCAGTTAGAACGAAATTTTTTTTAACCCTCGTTTCTCGTTCTCGTCACAAATTTTATACAAAATTTAAAAGTTCAATGAAATAATCGAAATAATTATACATTTAACCATCTCCAATGTTTTTATATCATATAATTTGTATCTAAAAAGACCAATATCCACACCTTACGTTTCTAATGAAAAAGAATCAATATTATTATCTAAATGAAAATTTTATCAGAAAAAAAATCAATAGATAATTGACACAATCGTGAACACTTGCTCTCTCATTTTTTTTTTTTATGTAATATATCAAAAATATATTTTATCTAAAACAGGTAAATAAAATAAAGGCATTAAAAAATAATATTATATATATATATATATTATATATATATATATATATATATATATATATATATATATATATATATATATATAGTATATAGATATATATATATATATTAGATATATATATATATATATATTATATAAATAATATATATATATATATTATATATATTATATTTATATATATATATATATATATATATATAATATATATATATCAAAATCATATAATCTAAAAGAGTAACTAAAATAAAGGTGTTTCAAAATAATATTTTTTTTTTGCTATTATTTTTTTTTTTACAGATTGTCTCCAGTCACAGCAGAACCCTTTTCAAGGAGGGAGTATAAAATAGAATATGGGAAACCCTCACGAGCCCAAACCTAATGCACATTTATCTGGTGAGTGCAGACATGGGCTTTAAAGAGAGAAAGATTAAATTCAGCAGAAAAAACAGATGATGGCAAGGAGTTCCACATATCAGAAGTGGCTGGAAAGGAGGAGGCACGACAACGAGCGATTCTGTGGTTTTCAATCCTAGCACAAAATTCATGCGAAAGGGAGGGCAACGCAATGGTGGTAGAATACGAGAGGTCAATTCCGTCGAGCACCTGCCGTTATAGTAGCTATTGAAAAGAGATAGTGGAATAAGGTCACGTCGCAGAAATAGAGGGTCAAGGAAGTTAGGAAGTAGAGGAGAGTTTATCTGTCTCTTAGCCTTAGACTCAACCCTTTCCACAAGAAGGGTGGAGCCGGAGTTCCCCCAAATGTGAGAACAGTACTCCAACAAGGGTGGATAAGGTCCTTACATAGCTGGAGTACCTGCGCAGAAGAAAAAAATTCCCGCAGCCTAAACAGAACTCCCAGGTTCTTTGAGGCCAACTTAGCATCCGTTGTAGTATGAGGCTTCCAAAAGACAATTTACTGTTTATGTTCAGACCAAGATTGTTTATGTTGTTCACAAGTGAGATATTAGAACCGTCGAAAGAGATAAAAAGTTGGGAGGCGTTTTTGAGAGGAAGATAAAAAGAAGTTGAGTTTTTAAAGTGTTGGATTTTACAAGGTTGCTGTGGCCCCACCGGGAAATCCCATCCAGATCTGCAAGAATAAAATCGGAAAGTTTTAGACGTGCGCCAATTCTAGATGCAAAAGAGAGAGCAGATTTGAAACGAATGGAAGAATGGAGAGTTGAGTCCTCTACGTAAGAGTGGACAGCTAGAACGGCAGTTGAAAAGATCGTTGATCAAAAGAAAGAATAAAGTTAGAGATAAAACAGAACTTTGAGGAAGACCACAATTAACAGGAAAGGAGGAAGAGGATGCTCCATCATCGAGTACGGATATTCCGTAATCAAAGAGAAAACTTTATAAAAGTTGCCCAAAAAGAGGAGGAAACCCAAAGGAAGGGAGCTTAGAGAGCAGTGACCCGTGCCATACTGGGAAAGTTTTCGATATGTCAAGCGTCACCACACAAGACACCCCATAGTTCCTAAGGGCAAAAGTCCATAAGTCAGCGATGTGAGAAAGTATGTCACCAGCTGATCTTGAGCGGCGAAAGCCATACTGATGATCTGAAAGAAGTAAATGAGACTCCAGATGATCCAGGAAATGAGATTTAAGGATAGTTTCAAAGATTTTAGACAAATTACAAATGCGAGCTATAGGACGATAGTTTGCAGGATCAGAACTACTACCCCTTTTCGGGATTGGCTGAACAATGTGAACATATGGGCGCTTCCAGAATTGAGGAAAAGTATTAGCATTAAGGCATAGAGAGTAGATGTCTCTCTCCTGAATATCACGAGAACAGAATCCTTCGAACCATGGATTTTGGGAGAAAAGATATTAATGAAGGGAATGAACTTGCCCATCCCATCGGTGATCACGGCCACTACCTTTTCAGTAGTAACCTAAGCGTCCTTAGAGCCAAAACAGGATTAATTCCAAGAATATCTAGCAAAGAAGCGACGCAATGTCCCTCGATTAGCCCGATTAAAGTGCCAGAAATTACGTTTAGGGAATGGTGAAGCTGCTAAAGAGAAAGTATTATAATTAAGAGCTGCGAGATTGTGGTCAGAGTTATATATATATATATATTATATATATAACTATTATATTATGCTATATATAAATATATTAATATATATAATTATGATATATATATATATATATATATATATATAATATATATATAATTATATATAATATTATATATTATTATTATATAATGAATCGACGGTCATCGAGTAAAGACGCGGTAAAACCAGAAGGGAAGCGAAAAAGAGAAACGTCAGAGAAGACTGGGGAAGAATGAGAAAGATCTTGGAGTGTTATTGGAAAGTACAAAGAAAATTCTGAGAAGGCAGCAACATTTGCTTTGAGAATTGTGTTTTCAGAAGAGAGTGTATTTAAGGTTTTCAGGTTTGGTTGCGAATAAGTAAAAAAGTATATTTATATGGGAATTTCAAAATGGGTTTTAAAATTTAATTAATTTTTAAGTAATATCGTTTAAAAATCCAAATTGGAGGAGCAACAATATTTTCGCAACATTTCTTTTAATAATTTTGAATGAGATTTTTAAAACAAACAAAAATTTTTTGGGGAAAATCTTATATTCTAGAATTGTAGGACAGCCTTTTGGTGTGAAAGCTGCAAATCTCAACAGTTCATCGTTGAGTCATATGAAATTTTCTTCGTCTGGTAGACAAGGGGCTGAACCCCCTTCTATTCTAATTTACATTTTCATGGAATGGGTGTTGATAAGATTAACCCTTATATAACAACCACGCCACCCTGCACCTGTGCGGGATATGGTGATATGTTTAAAATAAATAAAAATATATATATATATATAAAATATTATAATATATATATTATATTATATATAAATATATAATATATTTATATATTTATTTATTATTATAATTTATATATATATATATTATATTATAATTAATATATATATATATATATATATATATATATATTATTATCATTGGGCGTTTACATAGGGTAGGTAGGGTAGGTAGCTCCTACCCAATATTATTTTAGTCTTTTTGATAAAATAATATAAATGGTAAAGTTAAAACTATTACAATTTTATTTGAAGGTGAAAAAAAGAAATTATTTATAAATTAAATTTAAAGAAAACACTACCATTAGAAATAGCAATCTATAATATCTAAATTCATTGGGAATTTGCCTTCCTACCTGTTCTTAGAGTAAATTTTAAGCTATCGGCGTACAGAGAATCTTCATATTTCATATAATATATAGGAGGCCGGCCGACATTTATTACCTTGCTGTACAAATGAAAAAATACGAGAATCCACGGGAACGAAACTTTTCGTTCAGGCGAAAACGTACGAAGAAATTTGAAAAGAATTTTGAATACCTGCTCTCCCCTCACTTTCTCTCTTTTTCGTTCTATATTAATATTATTATATATTATTATATATATATATATATATATATATATATATATATTATAATATATATATATATATATATATATATATATATATATATATATATTAATATTATATATAATATAATATATATATATATATATATATATATATATATATATTATAATATATATATATATATATATATATATATATTATAATTATATTTATATATATACTATATATATATATATTTTATATATATTATATATTATATATACTATATATATATATATATATATATATATAAGTATATATATATACATATATATATATATATATATTATATCTATTATATATATATATATATATATATATTATATATATAATATATATAGTTAATATATCATATATATATATGGCTTTATTTTACTTTTCAGCAGAATATTATTTTTTCTCAACAGATATCTCAAAAACTACAATAGCTGCAGGGAAAGGATTACATTGCTGGAATGCTGGCGTCCAATTTTAGTGCGGAAAATGTTAAAAAAAAAAAAAAAAAAAAAAAAAAAAAAAAAAAAAAAAAAAAAAAAATATCTTCAAAAAATTACAATAGCTACAGCGAAAAGAATACATTTTTGGAATCTGTAAATGTTAGTTAGGAAATGTTAAAAAAAAAAAATAATTAAAATAAATTAAAATAAATTATTGGCTATTATTTTTTTTTTTTAGGAAGCGGGGACATAATATATATATATAGCTATATATAAATATTATTTGTAAAGGTATGACACGGCAATGTAGGGCTCGAGCGACGGGGAACACAGGGAGAGACGTTTTCCATACCCCGTAGGGGAGGGGCGCAGGAACCCCCGCGACACCCCAATACCCAAAGAGCGGGGGTTCGGAGACCCTCCCCCGTGGAGGGGGAATGTCCTACCCCGTTAGTTCCCCGGGAAGCCGAGAGGACCCGACTCCTGCCGATCGGTGCGGTTACCTTGGGGTAATTCTTGGTAATAAAAAAAAAAAAAGCAAATAATAGAAAAGTCTATTTATTTTAACGGGGTAAACAATAAAAAGTCTCTAAATAGGCTTCTAATCATATTACTTAATATTAACAATTAATTTTTTTTTTTTTTTTTTTTTTATTTTACATTTTCCTATCTAAAATTTCATCCCAGGATTCCAAAAATGTATTCCTTTTCGCTGTTAGCTATTGTTTTTTTTTTTTTTTTTGTGTTCCGCACAAAAATTGGACCAGCATTCCAGCAATGTATTTCCTTTTCCTGTAGCTATTGTAGTTTTTCGAGATATGAGAATGGAAATTGAAAGAAATTTTTGCTGTTAATGAAATACATCTTTCCCTATATATAGGATATATATATATATATATATATATTATAAGATATATATTATAATATATATTATATATATATATATATATATATATATTATTATATATTATTATTTTATATATAAATAAATATAATATTATATATTATATAATAATAGATAATGCTCAGGGTCGTTACCCAAGTATATCTTCATGGTACCCACTGATAATATATATATATATTATATATATAATGATATATATATATGATATATATATTATATATATATATATATATATATATATATTATATATATATATATATTTATATATATTATATTATATAGATATATATATATATATATATATATATATATATCACATTTGGCGTACCTCAGATGATGGAACAAAAATTCATTCTTTGTGAGTGTTTCTGGATCGATTGCAGGTAAAGTTCTTTAAAAAAAAAACTTACTAAAGAACTCTCTTTTTTAAATAAGACAATACTTGAGAGCAGACCATTGGAAGGAGCACCAAGGTTTTGGGTGTAAGGTCGAGCCGGTTTTTTTTCTTCTTGGATGGAGCTGGAGCCAAAAAAATTTATTTACTATAAAATAAATTAGCTCGGAGCCGGGTTCGCCTATTTTAAAATATTTTAGCCGGAACTGGAGCCGGAGCCGGAAAATTTTAAAATAATTGAGCCGGAGCCGGTAGAAAATTTTTAATGCTCCGCACCCTTGTCCGTGAGGTTCAAATTTCTAACTTAGAATATATATATATATATTATATATATATATATATATATATGTATATATATAATATATATATATATAGATATATATATTATATATATAGTATATATATATATTTATATATATATATATATATATATTATATATATATATATATATATATAATAATTATATATAAATTATATATATAAATTATTTATATAATATATATTAATATTATATATATATATATAGATATACTATATATATAATATATATATATATAACTAGGGTGCTGTGTCTGCACATGAGTTTGTATTATTGATGTAGCTAATCAGCTAGTTCGCTGCTGGTGCTTCCTTTATTTCCTAGCCACATCTTTTGTGGAATTCTCTTCCACCTTCTGTGTTTCCTGCTGAATATGAATGACTCCCGCTTCAAGAACTGCGTCTGTGCTCATCTGCGTAATTTACTTAGTTGTTGACTTTCTGGAGGCGTGCAAACCCCTCTCCTCCCCGTGAATAAGGGGCTCTGCCCGTGAAGTGGTGTGATAACTGTTAAAAAAAAAATATTATTTATATATTATATATTATATATATATATATATATATATATAAATATATTATATATATATATATATATATATTATTATTATATTATATATATTTATAATATAGTAATACTATATTATATATATATATATATATATTATTTAAAGGGATTGGTTATTCTCAAATCAAATATCAGAGATTTGTTGCGTGCTGCGATTTTAGAAGTATAAAATCGTATACTGTTGCCTTGGCATCTTTAGTTACATTCTCTTTATTGTATAAATAAGGAGAAACTACTTTGATGGTTTAATTTAAAAGTTATTATATTATATATATATATATATATATTATATATATATAATATTATATATATATATTATATATATATATATATACTATATATAAATATATAATATATATTATTATATGAGACTGGAAGAGGGCGCGCGGTGATCAGGGATCGAAAGCGAGCGATTAGAGAGAATTGGCGATAGAGAAAGAAGTCCGAGGGTAGTTAAAAGTTACTTATCGCCGCTGATTGATTTATTTAATGTATATAAATTTTATATATTAATTATAAAATATATCCCAAATTTTCTTTGATATATATATAGGTATTTATAATATATTATATATATATATATATATATTTATATTTATTATACTATATATATTATATATATATATATATATATATATATTATATGATTCTGTAAAGTTTATGCAATTATCACTACCGAGAAGAAGCAAAAAGGCCGAAAAGGAGGCCGCTTTTCGCTGCGTTTAAACTACTACTAGGAAGAGGAGCAAGGACCAAACTTATTATGAATCGCATTGTGATACCAGTGATTCTTGGACCAAACTTATCAGGAACCACACTGGGATAACAGAAAGAGGAACGAGTACCAAACTTATCATGAATCTCACCGTGATACCAGGAAGGGGAACGAGGACCAAACTTATCAAGAACCCTACTAATCACAATCCCAATCTCCGCCCATTTATGAATTATATTTTAAAAATACAACTTTCACTGCATTTTCACAATTATGTCTGTTGCGTTATCATCATGTACTATACTTGCGCCACTAATCAAGTATTCGCTATGGACATTGTTGGTAGAACAAACTAGATAACAATGAGCAACGTAATGTAATATGGGTTATGCTACTTCACTTGTTTTTATCCATTTCAATACGATAATATCACCGTGCTCTTTTTCTATCTGAATGCAAATCAACTATTTTATCAACTTTATTCTTTGTCTTCAGATTCTTAATCATCTTCACTGCCAGATGAGAAGAAAAAAATGATCATATCAGTTACAGTAGAACCAGTTAATTTTTTTTTCAATTCTTCAGCAAAGAAAAATAATACTGGATCAAAGTTTTGAAAAGAGTTGTCTCGAGTAATGATAGTACCCTTTCATAAAGATAAGGGAGATAAGAGGAACTGTAGGAACTTTAGGGAAATTAGTATAAGAACTCTTGCAAGGAAGAAATATGCTGGTATTTTGGTTGAAAGAGTGAGACGAGTGACTGAGGGGCTGACTGTTGATAAACAAGGTATATTTAGAAGTGGTAGAGGATGTATAGATCAAATTTTTACATTGAAGCAAATGGATGAGAAAATGAGAGTGAAAAAGAAGAAACTGTATTAGGTTATATGAACTGCAACAGACGTATGACAGGATTAATAGGGAAGCTCTGTGGCAAGTGTTAGTGATATATGGTGTTGGTGGTAGGCTTCTGAACGGAATTAAAAGTATCAATGTTGATAATGAAATATGTGTAAGAATAAATGTAGCGGAGGGTGAATGGTTTAATATTAATAGCTGAGAGAGGCAATGATATATTGCCTCCATTTCTATTTAATAGTATATAGTATATATATATATAATATTGAAAAGTTCACATATATCTATAATATATATATATATATAGTATATATAATATATATATATTATATATAATTATTTATATATATATATATATATATCTATATGTATTGAAAAGTTCACATCTCACTGAGCATAGCCCTATTCTAGGCGGGGAACTTCTCTAGGTAATTGCTACCTAGGATCCGGACTAGGGGATCGACCCGAGCCCTTGCCATGCGACTCTGTCGCTCTACGATTTGATAATATATAATATATATATATATATTATAATATATATATATTATTATTATATTTATTATATATATATATATATATATTATTATAGTCATATAATATATATATCTACAGATATATAATATATATAATATATATATATATATATATAATATATATATATCAGTACGGAGGGCCTTTATTCATAAGATAAGGTGGTAGTCAGGATTAAGAAAAATATTACATTTACAAGGTTAAATACAACCTATATATTCTTGAGCTTTTCGTTGCCTAAGCTGTTGGAACCTCTTTCAAGAAGAAGTTATATTATAAAACTAAATATGAATTAAAGTAAAAATTAGTTAGTATGTTAATATTTTAAAGTTTGGCAATAATTTAAAATTTTTTTTAAAAATTGTGTGGTGCTCAGAATATTGTTTTGTATTGTGTCTATGTTATAATCGCCTTTTTGTTTATTGAAATTATTTGAATTGATGATTCAAAAGGATTCAATGAGTTTTCGTTTTTGTATATATATATATATATATATATATATATATATATATATAAAATGTGTATATACCTGTATTATGTCTTATAAATATCCTTTTATGTATATGTATTTATAATATATATACTATATATATTTATATATATATATAATAGATTATCTATATATTTATAATATATATATATATATATATATAATATATATTATATATATATATATATATATATATATATATATATATATATATATAGGAAAATTTGTACAAGCTGTACTGTTGCTATAGACGTAAGTTTGACGAGTTTTTAATTTTGCGAAGTTCCCGTGAAATCGTACGAAATAATTTGCAAATTTGAGTTCGATTTTTTTGTAAAAAGGCATTTGTTACGCATTATTTTGCTTCACTAATTTTAAATATTTAGATTGCAATCAATAATTATAATAATAATAATAATATAATCATAATAATAATATATATAATTAATAAATAATAATTAATAATAATAATTTAATAATAATAATAATGTAAAAATAGATAATATAATAATGAATAATAATAAGAAGAAATAATAACTTATTTTATTTTAATCATCATTTAAATTTATTTAATTATAAATTTAGTTTATAGAAAAGTATATTTATTTTTTTTTTTTTTTTTTTTTTTTTTTTTTTGTAGTTCTTGAAACAAAAGTCTCCAATATACAAGGTTGGGTATAATGGTCAAGACTTTAACG
>JABUQX010069682.1:2500-5000 GCA_015478945.1 Trachelipus rathkii | reverse complement strand
CATCCTACATTTCCTTAACGAGGTGGCCACTTTGACGTATCATCTGCAAACTTCTAGAACACTTGCATTTAGGTTCCATGGTTCAAATAAGCTTATATATATATATCATATATATGAGGAACAATAGTAACCCAGCACTGAACCCTGTGGGACACACCTCTTCACGTCATTTTCCCATGATGACTTATGCCATTTAGTTGTAACATCTGTTTTCTATTCCACAAACTACTCTTAATCCAAACCAATTCTTGAACATACTTGACCTATGTCTTCACCACTAGTCCTTCTCTCAATAAATACACCATTTCGCTCCTATTGGTTAAATCTGACACAACCTCTATATCTCGTTAAATTTCATACTTTCTTCTCCAAACAGCTCCATCCTGCCCATGCGTTTTTTCTGGCAATCTTGATCGGGCTGATTGGGGGCCTTGCGTCGATTCTACGCTAAATATAATAATGGGAATGACTGCTTTGACTCTTATGACGCTTCGCTTCTGCCACTAAGGTGGGACCTTGTAATCGGTGACGGGATGAGCAGGTTCATTCCTTCTCGACTAAATCTTTCATCTCCTTCATAAATCCATGTTCGATCGCCCCATGCTTGTTCTCTGGCACCACTCAGGCTAGGACAGAGCGTATAGGGAGTGGAAAAAATTCTCGTTCTCCTATCACTCTCGCTAACTTTCACTCAGCTAGAAATCGTTTGCAGGGTTACATCTTCGACGAGACAAAGCGCGACTGTTCATCAAAACGAAAAGTGCGGCTACCTTCCTTGGATCTCCTATTAACAAATCTTTTTCTGGCTCTTGCCAAACATCTCTACTAATTTCAGTAAAATTCATTCTTTTGCCCCTCTTATTCGCATTGATGGCTCTGTTGCTAACTCACCAACTGAAAAGGCCAATCCTCTTCGGCCTCCTATTTTCTCTAACTCAACCTCTGGACGATTCTGGCATTCTCCTCCTTCTCCTTCTCCTCTCAGGTGTTCCTATGTTCTTTTACCTGTATATTACATTTGAATCGGGGTTACACGGGTCCATGGAAAATCTATTGAACGTTAGAAGGCGGGTGGCCCGGATGAGCTTTCGCTCCCGGAGGTTTTGTAGGAATGTTACTTACGCTGCTGACCCCGCCCCTCGATTCAACTATATTCTCTATGTTCAACAATACTAGCACTTTTCCCTCAGTTTGGAAAGCCAGCACATGTTAACCGCTATTCCAGAAAAAAGGAAGCCGCTCTGATCCTTCTAACTATCGCCCTATTACTCTCACTTGTATTTTATCTAGAATCTTTGAAACACTTCTTATCTCTCACTTCTTAGGCCATCTGGAATCTCATTCTCTTCTTTCCAATCACCAGTACGGCTTTCGGCGTTCAAGGGTTCTACTGGCGATATAACTTTCCTAGGTTTATACCGTATTTATTGGTTTTCCGCTCTGAGGAGCTACGGGGTGAGGGAGGACTTTGCGTGAGTGCGCGATCAGACAATATCCAAAGCATTTGACCGGGATATGGCACGCGTCACTGCTCTTCCAAGCTCCCCTCCTTTGGTTGTCTCCTTCTCTTCTGTAGTCTCCATCCTTTTTCGTTGTCTCCTCTTATCGGATTGCTGGTTGGATGGAGCGACTTCTTCTCGTTTTTCTGTCAATAGTTGGTGTTCCTCAGGGTTCGGTTCTTATCTCCTACTTTATTCTTACTTTTTCATTAATGATCTTCCACCTGCACATCTAAATCTAGCTACTCTTATGCGCGATGACTCGAACCCTTCATTCTTCAACTCATTTCATTTCTGCTCCTTCTTTTTACTTCTAGAATTGCATCTCGTGCTAATCATTTCCGATTCTATCTTCGTGATTGGAATAGAATTTCAGAATTGGAATCGTGTGAAATTCAATTACTTTTAAAAAACTCAACTTCTACAAAAATCTCCCTATAAAACACCTTCTAACTTTCTATATCTTTCGACGGTTCTCTCGGTCTCTCCTTGGTTACAATATAAACATCCTTGGGCCTTAACATAAAAAAAAATGTCTGTGGAAACCTCACTTACACCAACGTAATTGCTAGGGGCGGCTTTCAAAGAAACTGAGAGTTCTGCTTTAGACTGCAGAGACTTTTTTTATCTCTTTTCCGAGTGTACTCAGCTATACAAGGGTTCGGTCATTCCGCCCGTTGATATGGAGTACTGTTTCTCAATATCTTTGGGGGCTCTGGTTTCACCGGCTTTATGGGACAGGGTTCGAGTCAAAAGCCAAACGTCTGTATTAAACTGTCCTGTCCTTTCCATTTCATTTGACGCCTCTACTCTTTGCGGCCGCCATGTTTTGTATTTATCTCTTTCTATAGGCTACCACAGCGGCAGGTGCTTCAGGGAACATATCACCCGTGTACCCACACCTATACGAACGCCCTCGTAGCAAAGGGGTGCTGTGTCTGAGCACGAGTTTTGTGTTGAGTAGGTACTCCAGGCTAGGGTTTCGACTGCGGTGCTCCCTT
>JABUQX010069681.1:35000-38259 GCA_015478945.1 Trachelipus rathkii | reverse complement strand
TATATATATATAAATTATTATAATAATATATATAAATATAATATAATAATAATATATATTATAATATATATATACATTAATATATATATAATTTATATATATACACATATATATAATATATATATATATATTATATATATAATATATTATATATAAATAATATTTATATATAATATATATATATATATATATATATATAAATTGTGTATATATATATATATTTAGACCAAAATACCAGTATATATATATATTATATAATTATTAATAAATATATATATATATATATATATATATATTATATATATATATATGATATCTATATAAATATATATATTAATATACATATATATATATATAATATATATATATATAAATTTATATGTATATTATAGGATTGCCGATAGTGAAAAAAAGCCGAATACCGAATCAACCGATATTCGAGAGACCTAAAAGTATTCGGCCGAAATACCAATATTCGGCGAATAATCACTTCGCTATTCGCCGAAAGTTATTTCAAAGTTCGGTCATCAATTTAGGGAAAAATAAAGAAAACTTCCACGGTCAACAAAAAAAAGGTTTTTGAAATCTTCTTGGATGGACTTTTGTAGCAGATAAATAGTAATTCGGAGGTGGTATTTCCACTATATTTCTCGGATTTGCTTATCACATCCCGTTTTTCTCTGCAATCATGGATCCCTATTTTTCCATATTCCCTAGGAATGACAAAGTTCATGTGGCGCACTACGTAGGCTGTCATAGACGTTACCTTTCGAATATATACAGTAACCGGCAAATTTACTGCGGTCAAATATTCGGAACTGTTGTACTTTAGTACGTCTACATGTATGGATGCCAGTGACCTGGATGATGTCTATCATCCATCAGAAATACAGTCGGATGGTCCGTCATTGTTCACCCAGAGTGAACTGAACGATCTTGTATGAGAGTTGTATTTGCCGAAATTGTCCTGAGCTGTTGGCTTCGAGGTTGCATGAAAATGACTACTGGACCATGGCAAAAGAGTAACATTTTATCGTAACAGAGAAGCAGAGCTGCGGAGGCTTTTCCACTGATGGTAACCTTGTGTATTGCAGTAAAGTTGCAGGCCTACTACTCGCTATGGGACTCCCAGCATACGATGCAGGTGAGTGGCGACTGTTTATTGCCACCTCCAAGAGCAGTTTAAAGTGTGTGTTGTTACACAACGGGAAAACAGGTAGGCTTCGGTTCCAGTAGGATACTCGGTACGGATGAGAGAGGAGTATGCAAAAATCAGAACAGTGTTGGGACTAAGGAAGAAGAAGAAGAGAAGAAGAGAAGAAGAAGAAAGAGAGAAGAGAGAAGAAGAAAGAGAAAGGAAACGAGAGAAGAAAGAAAAGGAAGAGAGAAGGAAGAGAAGAGAGAAGAAAGAAGAAAGATAGGAAGGAGAAGAAAGAAGAAGAAGAGAAAGAGGAAGAGAAGAAAAGAGCCAGAAGAAGAAGAAGAACAAGGAGAAGAAGAGAGAAGAAGATAAAAAGAGAGAGAGAGAGAACGGAGAAGAGAAGAAGAAGAAGAAAGAGAGAGAGACGGAAGAAAAAAAGACAGAGAGAAGCTACAATTCAGGTACATGGATGGTAGATATGCGTCGACCTCAAAGGTAAACATTTTGTTCGGTCAGCAAGCAGGTTTCACCAAATATCCCGGCTTCCTGTGCTATTGGGACAGCCGGGCGGCAATAGATCACTTAACTACAAAAGAGAATGCCACGAGGAAAAACCTTGACGCCAGGTGACGGGAACATCGTAGTGAACCACTTGTACAGAGATAAAACATCATCTTACCGTCAACTACACATAAAACTTAGGTTTATGAAACAATTGTGAAGGCCCTGGACCATGATAGTGAATGCTTCCGCTATATATGGTCAACGTTTCCTGGTCTGAGTGACGAGAAGAAAAAAGCTGGGATATATGATGGCCCACAAATACGGACACTACTCCGTGATGCTGCCTTTGCCTACAACAATGACTGTGTTAGAAGCAAGAGCGTGGAATGCTTTTTTTAGATGTAGCAACAGAATTTTCGGGGAAACAGGAAAAGCCAGAGAACCACTAACATTTAACAGGAACTGCTTTAGACCAGTTTTCATTCCTCAGGATGTAGAAATGAGTATAAATTTGCACTACTTACATTCTCGCACCTAAGAAAATTTCCGGATAACCTAGGCGATGTTAGTGAAGAGCAGCGTGAACGCTTCCATCAAGATCTAAGTTCATGGAGTACGTTACCAGGGCTAGTGGGATTTATCATATGATGGCCCGACTACGTTGGAGCTTTGATTGATTGAATATTCCAGCCGCTATGCACGGATTCGTCTACGAAGAGAAAGGTACTACCATGTATGTATGTTTACATTAACTAAACCAATTCCTTCTATTACATTCATTGTTGTCCCATATTACTCTTTATTCATAGCTTTATATGTTTAACATATATCTATCAAAGACATGTATCAAATCATTGCGATTTGTTTCTCTCTCTTCATATATCCAATAGTATATATATAATAATATTTATATATATATATATATATATATATCAATGATATTAATATATTACTTATATATATATAATCTATAAATATAATATATATATTATATATATATTATATATATATATATATATATATAAAATAATATATATATATATAATATTATATATATATATTATATATATATATATATATATATATATATATATTATATATTATATATATATATATAATATATATATATATATAATATCCAATAATTGTGTAACCCCTTGAAAAAGGTAAAAATCATAAAATTTTACAAATCTGTGTTACACACAATATCTAACAAATGCGATGTGATATGCAAAAAACCGATTTACATTTTGGAATCAGACATCAATGAACAATGCGAAAACCGTCCAAGAAAATTCTGTTTACCAGTGTATATACAAAGTAATAAACAAAAAGTAAAGTAATAACTATTTCTTACCTATTAGCAAACCATTCACATATAAAAAATAATAAATGAAAATTGAAAGTTTCGTAGTTAAAGATATTTAACCTAAACTTCATTTGATTAAGCTCTAAGGTTAAAATGGCAACAAAACATTAGCAGTTCTCCATTTCCAGGGGATAACCTATTTCTTGGGCTTCATAAATATTTCCGCCTGTTCTAAATATTCTTTCACTTCGCATGATGACGGTGAGCTAACGAGTATTTTATTGCTAGTTTGTTCAAAATCATAA
>JABUQX010069681.1:20000-22500 GCA_015478945.1 Trachelipus rathkii | reverse complement strand
TGAGCTACAATCATTACCGATCTTATTAACATAGTGACCTAAACCTTCTTCTTCAGCGACCTTATAGGTTCATCAATATGGTTCACGAAACGCACTCTTGCATTTCATTTTTCATCGTTTTCCATTCACCACTTCCATATCCTAACCACTTTTCAGAAACCTTTAGCTTATAGGCTTCCTCCTGTAAGCAAAGTTTTCAGTGTAGCTATCTAGGAGCGGTTTCCTATTATTAGTTTCTCCATCTTCACAAACCCTGATTCACCATGCCATGCACCAACCATGGCAATAGATACACTACTCGCTCTATCTCTATAGGGGACCCAGTACATTTTTTTTCAGCTGGCGTCATCCATAAGCTTTCCACTCTCGCTCGATTATTTGCCTTTAGGAGTTTTCATCAACATTAAATTTTTGAGTTGTATTAAAATTCGAATCGTTAATAGGCGTATATTTCGAAACAGGAACTTCAGCAACCCATCGGGGAAAGCTAATTTATTCTTTACTTAAACCCTCTTTCGCCCATCATTGCGTGCTATGAGCTATAACTTTGACCTGTATAACGCTTCCATATACTCAAACCATTTTGATCCCTTCATAAGAATAAAGATTCTGATTACCTCTACCTAGATGAGCCTATTGTATTGGCTTCAAAATTGGAATTTAAAATTCTAAACATGAAAGATTGCTAAAGTACAACATTTCAGTAAACAGTTCAATCTTAAACATATCTTTTTCTAAAACATTTTAGGAAAGCTTCGAAACTTTCCGTAAGATATCAACATCCTGAACACAGTATTTAATACATTCCTTCTTAATATCATAATCCTTGTTAGTAAACGATGCATACCATTCAATAAACTCTTTTTTCTCATCATCATTCATTCTATCAACCTCGAACATATCCTGAGAAGGAATAGGACCTACATAATCTAGATTAGGAGAGTGAGAAATATAGGGGAAGAATCCCTTTCCAGATTGCCTTCAATCCCATTACCATTTTGGTAGAGCTTTTAAAGCGCAGGGGCAATAAAGGTTTTTGTTTAAAAGGTGTTATCTTTTAAACTCGATGTTAATCATAGGATGTCATTGATATGATCTTTTGTACCTCTTTAATAGGGTTGCCTTTAATAGCGTCACCTTCCGACCTTTTCCCAAACAGTCCTATATACACAAACGTGGTATCGAAATCGGCTCACAATTATGAGCGGCTACAAACTACATGGTTTTTTTATGTGACTCGGCAAAAGTAGCAAGATACGCTTAATGAATTTGGTCGACGGACCACTTTCCTATTAGACACCTTCAGCATTATAAATTTTAACTCGAAAATTTAAATCCGTTTCGGTCATGCGCAGCTCTCACACTGTTCAATTCCCCAGCTCTTTATTCACTACATTTATAACATTTACTACCATATTACAATAGATACCGGTACCATATATATTATTTCCATTATTAGTGTCTGGATTAAATTGATGGTTATGTTGGTATGTTTCTATATCATAGTAAAATGTATATGTGTTTTTAGGTTCCTTACCCTCTTCATCATCTTTAATCTCGATAGGCTTCATATAGCAATCATGCGTACCGTTATCGGGATTATATGTTTCATAACAAACATTGCAATGTATTTTTTCACATTCATGCCGACTTCGAATTTGCGTATCAGGTGTTACTAATGTATCACACAAATTACAAATATAGATTTTAGTACACATTTTCTAATGGCTTTCTAAACAAGCTGCGTTGTAAAAGTTATGGTTACATTTATCACAATGCACTAATTTCTCACCATCAAACAGTTTACCAGGGCAATCATACTTCATGCATTGTTTACAATTATAATACACGCATTCACGTTCATAATGGTGTACGATATTATAAACAAAGAGGTAACATTTCGGACAAAAAATGTCACCTCTGATATTATTGCGTTTAAGCCTTTGTAAAGTTAAGGGTATTACACCGGCAGGTACATAGAAATAATGCTCGTTCGTTCTATCGAAACCTAAAACATATAAAGGCTTTTCTCTGTCATCTTCTGTAGGTCTATGCACTACACTGAATCCTCTTTCCCCTTCATTACTCTACACAAAGATTGGACATTTTAATGTTCTCTCTATTACCTCAAATTTTTCGGAAGTTAATGGATCAGCATATACCAATCCACAGGGATCGGCAATTTTCTCTCCCTCATCTATCAAAGCATTAGACGCGATATTTTTGTGTTCTTTACCCTCTTTATACATTTGACCCATAGCTATAGCTTTAAAACCACAACCTATTCTTGGACGTTCCGTTCTAAATAATTGACTTGTACTCAGACCTTTGACACCTTTAAATTTTACACCTGTAGGAATAATTATTCCGTTCCCTGATGGGTTATGAACGATCTTGACTTCAATAATAAAGTCAGAAAACGTATACTGATCCCCTGACTAGAACACAGCTTCGAGCCTCACATAAATGGGATACTACATCATTGGTAGTTATTTCTCTG
>JABUQX010069681.1:0-7500 GCA_015478945.1 Trachelipus rathkii | reverse complement strand
CTCATAGACAGAAGTGGGGGTCCCTGATTTAAAAGCACTGATGAATTGGGAGAATGTAGGCTGTTTACCTCGCTGACTTACGGCTGATCTTGCTGGGCGTTAATTGGGTTAATTAAGGACTTGCCCGTGAGCGGTGGTGTGTTTATCTGTAATATATATATATATATATATATATATATATATATATATATATATATATATATATATATATATATAACCTCATATGCTATATATATATATATATATATAAATATATATATACATAAAGATATATAACCATATATATATATATAACGCCGCCATACGCCTGCTACCATATATATACTATATATATATATATACCTGCTGCTATGCCGAGGCCTGCATATATATATATATATAAATATATATATATATATATATATATATATATATATATATATATATATATATATAATCTATTTTGTATATTTGTATATTTATCGTTTATATATATATATATATATTATTTCATATATATATATATATAATCAACTTGTATTTGCGTATATTAGGCCATATGCCTCTGATGGCTGCTTCCATACTCTTGGTATTGAGCTCCTGCTTTCTAGTTAATTCCTGCAGTTGTTTTAATTTTATCATTTTACGTTTTAGAGGATAGTTTTTTTTTTGTCGTTTCAGATTCCATGAAGCTCAAGTTAACATCTCCTTTCCTCATCTGTCTTCATTCCTTCGAACAATATGATCTTCCCAACTAATTGCTTTTTCTGTCAATACGAGTTATTTCAAGAATATATATATATATTTGCATTGTTCTTATTCATTTTGATTTTTCGAATTTATGGTCCAAATTTGCTTAAGAAAATTTCTTCTTAAATAAAGTGGAAATTTATTAAGATTCAAGAAGACTGATTTTCGCTTTATCTGTAACGTTCCAAGCTATTTTCATTTTTCTTTTTTATTTTCTTTTTAATGGCCATAGAACTAATTTAGGTTTAATTAATAAAAATCACCAAATATTAAATCTACTTAAGAATATTAAAAGTTATAAATTAATTGTTAAAAAGTATTAAATTTTTCTCCTTGTTTTCTGTTACGCTTCAAAACTGTTTTAATTTATGATTATGATTTATTATAATGAATCTGAAAGCTATTAAAATTTCCTCATTGTTAAAAATTTTGAAGAGTTATTATTTTAAAATCATAAAAAAAAGTATATATTCCTTGTTGTTAGTGGATTACTTAATTCCTTTAGCAACTGTTTATCCCTTGGACGGATATAAACCATAGACCGTAGGGGATTAGGAAATTTACACATTATTCAGAAAACTTTTATGAATAATGCTTACTTTTTGAGCTTATATTCTTCCTCTTTTATTTTGATAATCTTATAAAAATGTTTTTACTCATAATGTTTTTATATGTAATGAAAGTTAAAATAATAATAATAATAATAATAATAATAATAAAAACCATGATTTTTTATGGATAAAAATCGTGATAAGAAATCATTTCTCAATTTAAACCACTCTCACATCCTTTATATATATATATAGCATATATATATATACTCTTATATATATATATATATATATCTCTCCCTATATATATATATATATATATATATATATATCACTCTTTATATGCTCTTATATATATATACTACTCTTCAAAAATAACGCACGAGGCGTGGCATTTTCCAGCAGTCATCGCTACAGTTCCCGCTTTTTCAAGAGCATTTATATATATATATATATATATATATATATATATATATATATATATATATATATATATATATATATATATATATATATATATATGTATATATATATATATATATACTCCTGCATATCATATCACCGGCCTCCTGTGTCAAACCATTCCAAAATTTAACAGCTCTTTTTTGCTGGAAAGAATGCTTTCTTATATCAGATGGCATGCTTTCTTCTTCAAACCCTCTTGTTCATGCCCCTGGTCTCCCATCCGTGCTCTACTATGAAGAGTTTATTGGTCTCCGTATTATCAATAGATGTATAAAAATTTTGTAAAATTGTATGCATGTCCACGTCTGAGAAATCGCCTTTCTACTGAAACATTCTAACTCCTTCAGCCTCCTCTTAGCTCTTCATCAAACCCAAATCCTTGTTGCTCTACGTTGCACTCTCTCTAGCGTATCTAAGTCTTTCTTTAAATAAGGGGCCAAACTTGGGCGAGCCCTCTAATAGTATTTCTTTATCAGCTATTATACAGTTTATGCCTTTGCTCTTGTAAACTAACATTGCAATTTAGCCAACGCCCAACATCGCTATTAAGCTTTTTGTATTTGCTTCCAAACACTGATTAGCTGCAAATTACTGCTTATAAATTTTTATATCTTTTCTTGGTCCACGGGTTCAAATAATCCCATTCATATCGCCAGTTAAGAAAACTTTTATTTGAAACCTAGGTGAAGAACCTTACAATTTTTATAAAAATTCATTTGCCATATCTGTCACCCAAGAAGTTTATCAAGATCGTTTTGAATCTTTATACATCCTTCACTTTTTCCTAAGGTGGCCACTTTGGTATCATCTGCAAACTTAGAAACCTTGCATTTAAAGTCATGGTCTAAATCGCCATAGTCTTAGGAACAATAGTAACCAACTCACGAACCCTGGGACACCACTCTTGCTATTCCCATGATGATTTGTGCCATTTAGTTGTACACACTGTTTTCTATTCCACAACTACTCTCTTTAATCGAAAAGCAATTCTTGAACACACTTGACCTATGTTTCACCACCAGTCTTCTCTATATAAATACACCATTTCGCTCCTATTGAGTAAATCGACCTGATAACTATATCTCTTGAATACTTTCTCTCCAACAGCTCCATTCTGCCCTATGCGTTTTTTCTGGCACTTTGATCAAGTCGATTGGGCCTTGCGTCGATTCTACGCTAACTATAGTAGAATGACTGCTTTTCTCTTCGGCTTCTGCCACTAAGGTGGGAGCTATAATCGTAATCGTTGTTGGGATGAGCAGGTTCATTCCTTCTTTAGACATTAATCTTTCTCTTCTCCCGCTGATATGGTTCGGTCGTTGGCTAGCTACCTGGCACATTCCAGGCTAGAGACGCGCGTATCAGGAGTGGAGAAAAATTCACTCGTTCCTCCTGTCGCCACTCGCTAATTTTTCACTCAGCTGAAATACGTTACGCGGGACACTCTTCAAACAAGCAAAGCGGGCTTTCATCAAACGAAAGTGCGCTAACCTCATCAGGATCTCCTACTAACGATCTTTCTGATCACCAAAGAAACATCTCTAACAATTTTCAGCAAATAAATGCATACCTCTTATTCAGTCTGAAGTGGCTCTATTTGCTAACTCTCAACTGAAAAGATCAATCTCTTTGGGCCTCCTGCGCCACTATAACTCAGCTTAGCGGACGATTCTGGCATTTCCTCTCCTCCTCCTTCTCCTTCTCCTTCTCATACATACTGCCTCTCAGGTGTCCTATGTCTTTACCTGTGATTACATTTGATCTCTCGAATTTTGAGCTCCCTGAGATCTATGAACAATTAGGAGGCAGGTGGCCGGTTGGCGTTACTCTGGGGGTTTTGAGGGGGTAATGCCACCTACTGACCCCCGCCCCTCTCGTTCAGCTATGATACATGTCTCAGTATTAGCTCAATGCTTTAATCTTCATGCCCACACACTCCCTCGTTCATTGTTTCTCTATGTCTCAATATGGCTCAATACTAATACTAATACTACTAGCTCCAATACTAATTCTTTACATCTTCTGTGTTGCACCATGAATTTTAATCTCCACTCAAATTTAAAGCCTGCGTTACCATCTGCGTAATTTTGCTGTGGTTGAAGGCTTTGGTGTATGCAGAAAGCTTACCCTCCCTGAATAGAGGGCTCTGCTAGTGAGTGGTGTGGTGAACAACTAAAAAATGGCTCACTCCACCTATACCACGTTGAGGTAGCTTCTTTATCAATATATGTAAGGACACATCAAAAAAGTTATGTATATATATACACATATATATATATATATATAACATATATATAACTAATATATATATATATATATATATATATATATATATATATATATATATATATATATATCTTTATATATATATATATATATATATATATATATATATATATACATAAGAAGAGAGAGAACTGACCAAAACATTAAATAAAATTGGAAGGAAGAGAGATCTACTAATGACAAAAAAAATCAAAATTCATAGTGAATTTCAATATGAATGTAAGAATAAGACGAATAATTATGACAATAATAATAATGACAATAATGATAATAATCAAACTAAATAATAATAATAACAATAATATGTTTGTGATTATTTTCAAAGTAGTTTCCCATTAAAATACATTTTCTTTCAAGGAAAACGAATTTTTGCCAATATTTTAAGGTTGTTTCATCATATTTCGTACTTTATAAAATATATATTATTTCTAAAGTAAGGAACTTTAATTGACTTATTTTTGTAAAAAGAGTGAAATTTATTATTATATTTCACTGATTCTAATAATAATTTTTGAATTTATAATTTCTTTAATAATTTACCATATTTCAAGTCAAAGTTTGAACGAAATTTTTAAGTACTTACGTAACAATATATGAAGAAACAATTATCAGAAAAAATGAGTCTTCAAGCGACCGATCTATCAGATGGGCTAAACATGTTAGATCATATAAATTTTGACGCAATTTGATTAATTGAACATTATATAATATCATGATAATGTTTGCTCGCAATTGATCCTACAAATTTACAGATTACCTAGGCATGTTATATTAATATTAATTCATTTTAATTGATCAGCTGTCTCTTATATATACGCCCTGCCATATAACCCTTACATATAGCTATATTGCTATATCTATTTTTAAATATATTAATAGCTGAATTTATATATATATATATATACCTACCCTTACCCAGATACAATCTATACATATATATATATATATATATATATATATATTAATGAAAATGAAAATAATAATGAAATTTGAAAAAATTGATTTATTTTTATCTCATCTGGTCAGTCATCGCCGCATCAATAGATGACTGGACAGCTGCGCCACTGATATAGCATATATATATATATTATGCGCGCCATATATATATATATATATACTATATATATACTCTTCACCACTCTATATATATACCACCGCTCTATATATCATATACCATATACCATATATATTAGCAATTAGCCAACGGATGGTGTTTCACCACTATCCACGGAATGCAGGGCAGGATGGCTGATAAAGCTTTGTACAAATTTGCTTTATATATATATATATATATATATATATACATATACATATATATATATATATATATATATATATATATATACTCTCTCTCATATACTATATATATATATACTATTATATATATATATACTTGTTTTGAATTTACTATATATGCTATATATGTATATATATATATATATATATATATATATATATATATATATATATATATATATATATATATATATCTTTGTGTTGCCCGGTACGGGACTTGGACCAAATAAGTTTCCACCATTACTGCCACCGGCTCCGCACCCATTTGGAAAGGTTATATACTTATATATATATATATATATATATATATATATATATATATACTTCTATATATATATACCGCCATATATACTGCTATATATCTCTATACTCATCTTTGCCTATTACCAGGGGTGGCGGGACTTGGACCCCGCTCTTTTGCGCATTCCACCAACCTCTTTCCCCAGCCTCACCCATTTGGAAAAGGTTATATATATATATATAACAACATATATATATATATATATCTTAACTATATATAACATATATATATACTGCTATATATATATATATATATATATATATATGCATATGCCTGTGTTACCAGTGCAGGACGCTTGGACCCAGCTCTTTTGCACCCCACCAACCTCTTTCCCCAGCCTTCACCCATTTGGGAAAGAGGTTGTATATATATATATATATATATATATATATATATATATATATATATATATATATACTATAATATACTAACTATACCTATATATATATATATATATATATATATATATATATATATATATTAATACTTTAAATTTATATGTCTCAATTTATGCTTCAAAAAGAAAAGCTTCCGACTTTGTTTGCTTCTCTTTTCGTCGTAAATGAGGCCTGCACCACTGGAAATAAAGACCCTCACTAGCGACACTTGTTGAAGGGCATGCTAAGTATTCCCTTGAAAGTTCTGCAAGATGTGGAAAACTTTTACAATTATCACGTCACCAAACCAGTGGATCTTTATCTGATTTCAAGAATTTTCGCTTTTGATATTGTTCGATCAGTGATTGTGTCTTTTGACAACTCTGAATAAGGCTCTTCATCGCTGATAGAAGCCAAAAGAACGTTCATGGATTCAGCAATGGTCTCGCTAACAGATGGTAAATGAGTGTCTGTTTCTGTAATTTTTTTTTTTATTATTGGCAGGTGTTATTTCTGGCTTTAGCACCATTTCATCGCATAGGCATCCTAAATTAATTTTAACCCTCGGTGAAACACGTGGTTCAAGAAATTTGGTTTTGTATCTAGTGCGAGTAACTTGTTACACGGCACAGCTAGCGCGCAGCGCGCACTAGGAGTGAGCAGTCTGCCATGCATGTATAGCAATCTGCTGTGCATCTACCCTATGGTATTGTTTAATTTAAGTTTTCATTTGACTCAATAAATACCTAATGAAAAATAATTTAAGTACAAGATAAAATAATTTTGAAAATGAAAAACATTCTCATTTAATTATCAATCTCACCTAAATTATTTCGGATACCGCTTTATTTGTCTATTTAATATTATTAAAATTTCCAAAAGAGCCGATTTAAAAATTTTGTTGTTAAAAAAATTATTATTTTTTTTTGGTTTTATAATCTGATTTTATTTTAAATTTTTTTGATCCCATAAAAGTTAAAATGATTTAAGTAGATTTTTAAAATTTTGTTAGTTATTTCCAAACAGCAATCTGGTCTCAACAAGTGCGGTACATCTTTACTCAGACAAAACAGAACTTTCTAAAATTCTCTTTAATAGTCTCTTTGAAGTTTTCATCCGTCTTCTTACTCTTTACCTTTGATCTTTATTCTTCTCTTTCCATTTACCTACTGCTTGTAATGCGTCCAACTCTAACGACACTCAGCTATAATATATATATATATATATATATATATATATATATATATATATATATATATATATATATATATATATATATATATATATATATATATATATATATATATATATATATATATATATATATATATATATATATTTAGGTCTTACATGAGGTATGCTGTTACCTGTGTTAATGTACATGGCTGGTGTTGGGACTATGGTCTGGAAGGGTATGAATCTAAGTACAATGTGTTCAGATGGGCAATCTTAGGGGCATGTTAGGTATGAGGAAAAATTGATAAAATGAGGAATA